>CM031945.1:39644525-39652025 GCA_018749465.1 Paracanthobrama guichenoti
TAAAAAAAAAAAAAAAAAAAAAAACACACACACACACACATTATTTTTCACATAATTTAGCTTTATTCTGCACCACTGTGTCCCTTATCATAAAAACGGCTGGATAGCTTCCTGGTTCTGCCCCTCACTCAGAAATACACAGTGGGATCAGATTGGTTAGCTGAGTTGTGATTCGCTAACCACCTAGTGCACGTTGTCCGGAAACGTCATGCCCCTTAGCATTATGGTTAGTTGCGAAGGGGGTAATCCAGCACCCGGAAAGCATACCTTCCATAGGGGCAGCCATTGCTAACCAAGCCATCACCTGCTGTTAGCATTCCATTGACTCCCATTCATTTTGGCGTCACTTTGACAGCGAATAACTTTACATCTGAGGCGTTTAAAGACTCCATTTGTCCATTGTTTATTTCTAAAGAGAGCAAAAATTACCGTTTGTAAAAAATAGGCTAACGATTATGTCATAACCACGCGACTCTCTATCGCACAGTAGAGAAATTACCATATAGACCCGTATAGACAGGAGGAGAAGCTCGCAGGCAATCTTTTACTGTCTATGAGGCAATCAGGGAGACGTGGAGGCATAAAGTCCAATAAAGTCAAGGGAGAAGCATGGGGAGAAGCCCATAGAGAGCCAAAATCTCTGCAAGATTCGGTGATTCAGATTTCACTTTGCACAACTACTAGAAAACTTACAACTGTCAGACAGGTTGCTCACGTCACATCTACGTCGTCAAGCTCAGTCTGAGGCTGCTCAGTACGCTCAGCCATCAGGAAGTGAGTGCTTCTAATTGACTTCACTTTTCTCCGTTGAAGTCTATGGGGTCGCGGTGTCCATTTATTTTACTGTCTATGTTAGTTGCAAATGTGATGTCACTAACCCGAGAGGAAGCTCATGTAGTCCTTACCAGCCATTTGTTGTAGTCCTTAAAAGGCAATTTCTGTAAAAGACAATATCTCCCTTTGAACTTTGAGCATCATAACTTTGTTTGTTTGTTTGTTTTTTTATGTTTAAACAGCAACATTACACACTAACTAAAGTTAAATCATAATCAACCACCCCTTTAAATCCTTTAGCACACAGGCCGAAGCAATTCTTGCTGCTCAATGCTGTCCATTCTCAAGCATTTTTGGACATTCACTGGTGCTCTTTTATATGCAAATTACATTAATTAAGGAGCGTTTACAAGGCGGAGATCTGAACCCATTCAGCTGCACACAATTTCAATATCATTTGCAATTTCACATCTGGAAGAGAGGCATATGCATGTATATACGCACATTTGAGAAATGATCTTAGATCAAATGTGGGACGTTTTCTATGCAACATTTTATAAACAAGGCCCCTTGGTATCAAGAAATACTTCACTGGATTTTTCTTTGCTAGCAGTGGAAAAACAACCCTGAGGAGAGCTGTGTACTTCCCAATTCACTGCAGTCTGCTTCAGTGTGTGTGCACATGCATGATGACATCACACCACGTCACATGCCACATTCTCCCAGGACAATTGCTCCATGCATTAATCTCATCGTTAAAAGACAAACAGATTAAAGTGGAGCTGGAGGTTTGAGCTCTTGAGAGGATCCTAGGGCAATATCCTGTTCCGATGAATCTGAAAGGATAAGTATCCCGGAGAATCGCACTACATGTTGGCATGCAACCTACCAGCCATCTGTCATGAAGAGCACCTCCGTGGCCCCGCATTACCACGTACATTCTCTCTGTTTTTCATTTCAGAGCCGCCTGAGGGGAAATGAAAGAGGGTCCAAAAAGGACAAGCTGTTCCCGGGACAGGAATTAGAGACGCCACATAGAGAAAAAGTGCCATATGTGCAGATTTCAGGTCCCGCACATGGACATTTTCCATATTAAAAAAAAAAAAAAGAAAAGAAAAGCAAAATAAATAAAAACAGAAATGTTTCTTTTACCCTGCAAAGTTTTGTTCATTTTTTTTTTTTTTGATGATTCTGCAGAAAATACCATAAAGTTGGATTAAATTCATGGCCTCTGACCTCAGCAGAAAAATATATGGCACGCATATTCTTCTTTCTTTTAAATGTGAATAAGTCTATATTATTATATAATTTATTTGTATTGCTAAATAATATTCTTAATCAGGTGATTATAAGTTTTATTAGATTTAAATTATTGGTTACATTTTACAATAGAGTGCAACAGTTGAGTTCCGGAAATAAAAATGATTCATTTTCTCTATAAGGAAATTGATTTTGAACGGTAACTTATAATTCTTTATTGTAAGCTACGAGGTTGTTAATCAATGGCATTTGCTTCTGCTGAAGCGTTAGCCCGCATTATTTCAACTCATTTCAACCGCCTGCGGTTTTACTCGTGACCAGGAACAAACAAACACGCTTGCAGAACCCAGAAAAACAATCAGCATCCACTGTTTCCTTAACACTGTGTTTGGGAAGATGAACAAGGTTATCTTTCCCTCACAACCAGAAACACACTTCTTAAGTGACACTGTTGATTTGGTGGTCTAAAAACAAAATGCCAGCGCTGCCGACGGCTTCCGTAACTATTAATGTTTACTATTACTGTAATATTAATAATGTTCTATATTTTTTTGAAGATTTTGATGCATTATTTTTAATAACTAGCACTTGTATTGTTCTCGTATTATTTTCATCATTTTATTTATCCATGGCACATGCATTTTGTTTCTTTATATGTAGGCGAAGTAATGTTGTCCAATGATATGTGTGCATTTAGGTATTTTATTGTATTGTATTGTATTGTATTTTTATTTTAGGCAATAGATTTTTTGGCGATGGATTATGTACAAGATATATTCACCTTATTCTCGGGGGTGTAGAAATGTCTGGAAAAGTAAGTTGGCCTCGCAGATTTTAAGGGACAAACAAAGTTGGAGGTAATAAATAAGGATCACTTTTTTTTTCTTTTCTTTTTCAAAAAACTCTCATCTAGAATGTGCTGTGTTTGTTGCCATGTTGGACACAAAAATGGCGGTGAGCATAGCGGAAGTGGTGTCTTCGGTACCCATGACTATGGGAAAAATGAATGGAAAAAAAACCCAACACCACTGAAAAAGGCCACTCTAACGTCCCAATAGTTAATGCATAACAAAAAATACAACTGTTCATTGTTAGTTCATGTTAGCTCAGGTCCATTAAATAATATTAACAGATAGGCTACGGCTTTTGATTTTAATAATGTATTAGTAAGTGTTGAAATTAACTAGCCTAAGATTCATAAATGCTTTAGAAGTATATTTAAATGTTCATGATAGTCCATGTAATTGTTATTATTGTTTTTATTAGGTTTGTTTATTATAGTAGGATTTTCTACTATGGTGACAGAAAACCATAAAGACAAGTGGCATTCTCATACTTGACGAAACCGTTAACCTAAAGGCAGATTTTTATCCGTGTGCACATGTAATCTTGGGTTATCCTGTTTCAGACTGTGTCTTAGTAATTCACACTGTACACCTTTGCTCCATACATTTGACAAAATACGATACACAGGACAGGAGGAGAGGATTTGCTGAACACATGTAGCCCTCCAAACGCAGCTCAAAAATAGCATTGCGTTTATTTGAAGTGTTCGTCTTGGACCCCGCCAGAACCATTAAGACTATCAGACTCCAATTACAGGGCAAGTTTCCATAACAGGTATGCACACATACAGCACACATTCACCCAGCAGAAGCTTTTCTCCTCAAAGTTGCATCACCATGACAACCGGCGAGTAGCTTGTGCGAGTGCCAACATTTGATTTCATTACTTCTGAATTCTCCAGTCAGACAGTGTAAACTCGGGTCAGGTTAGCACTTAGCAAGCGGTATCCTGAGTGAAAGCTCATTAGCGGTGTGTTTTACCAAAGTTGAGCGGTATGGCAGAGAGCAGCTGTTAGGTGAATCCTGCTCTGTTATGAATGCCATGAAAAGTGACACGCACCCACGTAAAACATGGTGCTGGAGCTGCGCGCCACGTCATTTTTCTTCGCTGTTCATTGCCGTGTATTTATTGACTGTTGTAATATGGTTTTACGCGAGGGTGGTCTACCCTTATGAAAATGAACCATGGTTTTACTACAAATAAAACCAAAAAAACATGGTTATTGTAGTTAAACCATGGTAACCACAAATTAACCATAGTTTTGCTACTCTAACCATAGTTTAACCATGGTATTTGTAGTAAAACTGTGGTTATATAAATGGTAATCAATTAGCCCAAAAAAACATGGTTACTACACTTTTACTACAATAAAACCATGGTTATTTTTTTGTAAGGGCTAAAGCACCATTGTGCCCTTGACTCAATCTCAGCTTTCTGCAGTTTTTCCCTGTACTTTATTCTTCAGTAGACCTACCATACCTAAATAATAGTTGTTGTTTTTCTTTAATCGAGTACTGAACTTTAGGGGAGCGTGGGGAGAGGCCCTAGCCATCATCATGTGGGGGACAGAATGTCAAGTGTTACCAGTTTTTTTTTCTTTTTCTGACCTTGTCTAATTGACAGGTTTTATTTTTAATCGTTTTGCTCAATTGGCCTAATATGCTATTTATGGAAGCTATGTGTTTTTGACCCCAAATGATGTTTGCCGAAATAAATAAAAAAATCATCTATGGCATGAGACTTGATGTGGTGGTTGAAATTTGCTAGCTCTACAAACAAAACAAAATAGTAATAATACTGCTGTATATTATACCCCTTTTCCACCAGCATGAACCGGGTGCTAGTTCAGAGCCAGTGCTAGTGCCAGTTCGGAGTTGGTTCGACTGACGAGCCTTCTAAGTACCGGTTTGCTTTTCCACGGGCTAGAGAGCCACCACAGAGCCAGGTCTTAGGTCACCGTCTCATCTTTCTCAGTAACGCTAGCAAGGCAGCGGGAAACACAAACACACCAGGCTGCATTGGCACTGCGCAGACCGATCAGCGTATGGCATCAAAATATAGCATGAGAGATTCAAAAGCATGAGGAGTCGTATGCTCTCGCTGTACTTTAATGTCATACGCCGATCGGTCTGCACAGCGCCGATGTATCTCGACCAAGCCTTCCATCAACAATGGCAAACGCTGCTTTACTATTGATGCACATGGCTTTGTGAACCTACGTCGGCATCAAAACACAGCGAATCCAACGCATCCGTGTAGCTCGCTGTAATTCGTATAGACGGAGATTACAAGCTGTTAGCTCGATTAGCTGCTATTTCAAAAATGGCGGCCACAAGTTTGTGTTTGTCTTGTTGGTCACGGTAGCCCCCAGCCCCTGACACAAGCACTTCTTACTTCTAGACCAGCAATGATTTGGTGCTATCCTGTCAAACACTTTCTTAAAAAAAGAAAAAAAAAAAATTTAGAACTGATTTTGACTTGAAATGTTCCTTTTGTCAGAAAGACACTGACACTCTTCTTCATTTGTTTTGGTCGTGCAATTCTACTTCCCAGCTCTGGGAAGATGTTAGTTTGTTTATCTCAAGTATTATTTTACAAGGTTTTTCAATGAACCTCAAATTTGTTATGTTTGAGTTTTTGAAGCGGATTCCAATGCCTGCTTTATAATAAACCTAATTCTCTTTCTATGTGGATTTTACATTCATAAATGTAAATTTTGCGAATTGTAAACCTATTTTTGTAGCATTCTTACAAGAGATAAAACATTATTTACTTACAAATTCTCTCTCGCTTAACAAAAAGCTCTTAAAATATGTACAGTTTGCACAAACTTTTCACTGTACTTAATCTGTAATTGTTATCAATTTGTGTAATGCCCTCTTTATTCCTAATCTGCTATTTTATTTTATTTTGAGCTATGGTATTGCTTGTCCATGTTTGTTTGTTTGTTTCCCCTCTATTGATGTTATTCATAATTATTGTTATGTTCTAATTTTGTTGTACCATAGTGCACTGAATGTTCAAATAAAGCATAACAAAAAAATGTTTTGGTGCTACTTAAGAACCACTTTTCCTGGTTCGGAGCTGGTGCTTTGGGTGTGGAAAGACAAAGAACCGATGCGAAACTAGGCTCTGGCTCCGAACCGTAGGATGTTCGGAGTCTCCAGAGACCACAGACAATAAAATGTGATTCTGTAACATAATTATTAAATAATAATAATAATAATATTACTCACTTTGTTAATGTTTTTACTCTACATTTGTGCAGTGTTGGGGGGATTTAAAGATTTTTTAAATTTATATTAAAAAAAATTGTAAAAAAAAAAATCCCAGACTTCAATGGGAGACTATAAAAATTACTTTTTGTTACATAATTTGTCAAAAATAAATCAGCTACAGTGCAGAACACACACAGAAATGATGTAGTGACACCACAACATGTCACAATGGAGAACAAATGCAAACACACAACATACACGCATAAAACACATTCAGCTTTGGGTAAAATGCAGCGCTCATCACTGTCACGTTTTACCCAGCCGTCCAATGACAGTGAAGGAGGGGCGGGACAAATAGAACACTGACCAACCGCCACATTCTGCTTGTACAATGTCAACAGATGACAACAACAAGCATAACAACGGAACAAAATAATTGACAACAAGAGCCAGAGCACTTTCTTGTCTCTTTGAATTTTAAATCTGAATTCATACACCTAAATGAAAACTTGTCGTGAGCACACTTGCCCAATGAAAAAGTGTGGGGGACGAATTTACATTTTATAAAAAAAGTGGGGAATCTACGCTCTTAAATTGACCCACCCCCTTTATCTTGGCAATCGTACACGTTTATTGTCATGTGGCCATATATTCTGGAACCACTCATAATGTCTACCAGACTTTGAAAAGTTAAAGGAAACACATGGGAGGAGTCGAAGGCACCCGTTTACTGTAAAAACTGTGTTTGGCTTGTCAAAGTAAAATTTAATAAATGTTAGCATAACAGATGTACTGGCTATTACATCGAAGCAAATTTGTCCAGGTCTAAAACTATGTATGATCCATATTGGTAAAGTATAAAAACATGCAAATCATTAAGCTAAATATTAGCCTGAATTGGTAAGCTATATCCAAAATGGCAGCTATGTCAGCAATAGCTTAATTATATACTATATCTTTCCACCTGTAGTCCCTAATGGCTTGACATGTTCAACATTGCAGAAAAGCTACTAACCTTTTGACTAAAATGTTTAATTGTTTCAGTGACATTTATTTCTTCATTCTTTCTAATTCAGTTTTTTTTTTACTCGAAAAACTGTTTTTGGGAAGGTTACAACTTTGGTGTGCGACATATTGTTTCAGAAATGCAAACAATTAAATATATTGAAATTGAAATTTATGTTGTTTAAGTTAGCTATGACTATTTGTAAAAGGAAATTTGATTATTAAAGTCGTTTTTAAAAAAGTTCACATGGGTTTGATTCAGATTCAGTTAGATGGTCAGTTTACACCCAGATGGTGCAACTTTCCCACTGACTCGGATCAACTTATCCCTAACCTGGGGTAAACTGAGCCACAGGAACACTTTTTTTATAAGAAGCCATATTTTTAGAACCCACTG
>CM031945.1:39657025-39939525 GCA_018749465.1 Paracanthobrama guichenoti
ACTCAAGGACACAATGCTGGCAGTTCATGTATCAACACTGGCAGGATTTTTTAAGTGCCTTTCAGAGACCATGCTTAAAGAGACCGAAAGTCAGTATTCACTTATAATTTTTCCCTCCAATGTAGCTTTTTGTAGAACTTTTTGTCTTTTTCTTTCAATTAATGTCATCATATACAAATGAAAATGCAATAATAAATGAATAATGTTAAACAAAATAAAGTACAAATTCAGTGTGTAATTCAGTGCTGCTATCGTTAACTAAAGCTAAAACTATTAACATTTTGGTAATTGAAAAATAGCTGAAATAAAATATAAACATTAAATGGGAAACTGGAAAGTGCTAAAATGACTAAAACAAAACTAATTAAAGCTATATTGAAATATTAAAAACTAACAAACATGACAAGCTCATTATAAAACTACTACTAAAATAAAAGCTATTTCAAAATGAAATGAATACTATATAGTAATATAGTAATAATAATAAATAATACTAAAATAACACTGATGTAATTTAAATACTTCATAAAAACTTTTCAAAGGCATTGGAAGTTTGGAAGACTTGGAATATTCTATTCTTTAAAACTTACATGTGTAACAGAAGCCAGCTAGTACAATTTTTTTACTGTAAGCGTGCCCATCTCCCATGCCAGAAACACTGGTTCGAGTAGAACCAGAGGGGTTACATTGGTGCCGTGACCCAGATGGGAGTGAGGTTTAGGGGGGTGAGTGTAACAGAGGCCCTCTAATAAGAGCTGTGCAAGTAAAGATTGCACGTTCTGTAGACTTGCAAGAGGCTGCAGTCTTTAGCGCCCTTATTAGCATCCACGTCTCCATGTCAGAAACACTGGTTCGAGTAGAACCAGAGGGGTTACATTGGTGCCGTGACCCAGATGGGAGTGAGGTTTAGGGGGGTGAGTGTAACAGAGGCCCTCTAATAAGAGCTGTGCAAGTAAAGATTGCACGTTCTGTAGACTTGCAAGAGGCTGCAGTCTTTAGCGTCCTTATTAGCGTCCACGTCTCCCATGTCAGAAACATTGGTTCGAGTAGAACCAGAGGGGTTACATTGGTGCCGTGACCCAGATGGGAGTGAGGTTTAGGGGGGTGAGTGTAACAGAGGCCCTCTAATAAGAGCTGTGCAAGTAAAGATTGCACGTTCTGTAGACTTGCAAGAGGCTGCAGTCTTTAGCGTCCTTATTAGCATCCACGTCTCCCATGTCAGAAACACTGGTTCGAGTAGAACCAGAGGGGTTACATTGGTGCCGTGACCCAGATGGGAGTGAGGTTTAGGGGGGTGAGTGTAACAGAGGCCCTCTAATAAGAGCTGTGCAAGTAAAGATTGCACGTTCTGTAGACTTGCAAGAGGCTGCAGTCTTTAGCGTCCTTATTAGCGTCCACGTCTCCCATGTCAGAAACACTGGTTCGAGTAGAACCAGAGGGGTTACATTGGTGCCGTGACCCAGATGGGAGTGAGGTTTAGGGGGGTGAGTGTAACAGAGGCCCTCTAATAAGAGCTGTGCAAGTAAAGTTTGCACGTCGTGCAGGTGTGCTAGAGGCGACAGTCTTTAGCATCTTTATTAGCATGTGCGCCTCCCATGTCAGAAACACTGGTTTGAATCCAGCTCGGAGCGGTGCGAGTAGAACCGAAGGGGTTACATTTGTGCCGTGACCCAGATAAGAGTGAGGTTTAGGGGAGTGAGTGTAACAGAGGCCCTCTAATAAGAGCTGTGCAAGTAAAGATTGCATGTTCTGTAGACTTGCAAGAGGCTGCGGTCTTTAGCGTCCTTATTAGCGTCCACGTCTCCCATGTCAGAAACACCAGTTCGAGTAGAACCAGAGGGGTTACATTGGTGCCGTGACCCAGATGGGAGTGAGGTTTAGGGGGGTGAGTGTAACGTAGGTCCTATAGTAAGAGCTGTGCAAGTAAAGTTTGCACGTCATGCAGGTGTGCTAGAGGCTGCAGTCTTTAGCGTCCTTATTAGCATGTGCGCCTCCCATATCAGAAACACTGGTTTGAATCCAGCTCGGAGCGCTGCGAGTAGAACCCGAAGGGGTTACATTTGTGCCGTGACCCAGATGAGAGTGAGGTTTAGGGGAGTGAGTGTAACAGAGGCCACCTAGTTAGACCTGTGCGAATAAACATCACTCCCCTGGCGTCAAGAGGCACTGTATTTAACGTCCTAGGGTGCCCGCCTCCCATGCCAGAAACAGCAGTTTGAATAATACATGCATCAAACAATGTTATACTTTCCTTCAAATCTCTCATAGCCGCTGAATAAAGCCAATGAGCAACACAGGAATAGACTGTAAGAATATATGAGGCTGTATACACACACACACACAGATGGTTAGAGCGGCCGGGAGAGCTGGGTTTGTAGGAGGACACGGCTGTGATTTGCGGTTCACTGACGTGTCTTTGGCTATAGCAGAGATAAGAGATGAGAATCCAATCCATAGCTATTTATACTCACAGGCTGTATTTGACGGCTGACAGAGGTATGATTTGTGTGTTTCTATCTAAGGGCCTGTCTGGTTGGGTCAAGGCCTGAGTTGGACGTGGGCAATAGAGGTTATTTCTGACCTTATTAAGAAAAAGGTCATTTGTGGCTCTGGGCAAAATAGCACTCAATGGTAGAGTATTGAGTGCCGGGAATGAATCAACTGTACCCTTCCATAATAGAGTTCCCAACACATATTGAAGAGGAGCATGTTCATTTAATCCAAGAGTGGTGTAAACTTCCTCTTTTCTCTCAATAGTTACGTCTTAACTGGAGTCTCTTTTCTACATGGCTCATATAAATCATGCAAACACATGAATCACACGAGCATGTGAATCATTGTTTAAACACTCCCTGAAGCTTTGCTTTCTGAATGAATTATGCTTAGAGCATCAGCTGTCCATAAGAAAGGAGAAAAAAAAACTCTTTAATATCACAACTGTTTTTCCTATACAACGATATAAATGGCAATTTAGAACCTGCTATAAATCACAAAAACCTATCTGTCATCATAATGTGGTTTTAGCTGCTTTTGGAGCAGTACAAAAAGCATTTTTATCTTGGTTTATTATTATATTTCACACACAAACCTCTGCTTCACCATGACCCAGAGCTTTTCTCACTAATTATTCTTGAATTTTACATTGCATAACCTAACGGCTCAAAATAACGTGTCTCCCACCTGTGCAGTGAACAGGTTCTATCAGCCCGCATAATTAAACCTACAGAAGCTCCCTGGAGGGCTACAGAGTGCTCTAGTTGTGAATGTAGGTTCAGTGTTGTGGTTTGGCCGTTCCTCTGTTCATCTCGCTGAGAGCAGCCTGTGTTTACACCCTCCCCTGCTAAAACTGGCAGTCCTGAGTGCTGACGTCGACAGAAGCCAAGCTATGGACCGCAGCCAGTAAATCACACCAGATACTAATAAAAATCCTATTAGAAAATGCCTCCAACCAGAGAATCTAATGGTGTCGGCACCAAAACCTCACATACTACAAATTTAGCTATATCTCAATGCAGTCAAATAAAGGTGGCATGTGCTAAGATCAAGATGGACAGGACAGCATATATTGCACACTTAGAATACTTAGTAAGTTGCATGCATAAGCAGTTTCATTCATAGGCACTTTTTAACTAGACAAGCATACACATTTTTCGCAACTATCTGGCCACACACATTGAAACAGAACATACATTGACACTTACACATCCTGTCATACACATTCTGTCACATGTGGTAATGAGGCAAAGTGACACCCAACCTCACATCCCCCCTCTCTCTCTTCTCACTCTCTTGCACTCGTTTTCTCACTAGGACCATCATTAACAGAATTTGAGAAAGAAAACCACATTATTTGGGGTTTGTGAACTTACAAACTCTTGTGACCTGACTCCAATTGTCTTTTTACTTTTCAAAGTTAACTTTTCAAAGTTAACAATTAACTTTCCCTCAAAGACCAACTTGGGAAAGTTTGTAATTGTAATTGGCTTACAAATTTCTGCTTCACTTGCGGCTTAGGTCCAACACTGATGAAAACTCATGTGTCTGTAGTTTCTAGTAATCCTGAATACATTCATTAGCTTGTTGATTAGGGTTGGAGCTAAACTCTGTAGGACAGTGGCTCTCCAGGACTAAAGTTGGCCATCCCTGAAATATACCATCATCATTAGATACCAACTGTCCCTAGAGCTGCCAAAACTATCATAATTAACTGATGCCATATCAGCCTGAAGGTGCAGTCACATTTACAGTTGCTTTGTCGAAATTTCATGGGTGAAATCCAGTCATTCTATTAGGAACCCATGCACTCATAGAGTTATTAGCCATGCTGACCAACAGAAAGATTCTTGATCTGAAAGTGTCTTCTGTGCGAGCAGTGCTTCATACATATCAACTCTACATTCTTAAAAAATAAAGGTTCTTTAATGGCATTGATGGTTCCATTAAGAATCCATGGAACCTTTCCATTCCACAAAAGGTTCTTTATATTGTAAAATGGTTCTTTTGATTAAAATGGAAAAATGTTCTTTAGATTATTCAAATTTTCTTTACACTAAGAAAAACTGACAGGTTCTTTAGGGAACCATAATCATGACTAATGCCAAATCAGGCCAAATAAAGACTATAACTGACCCCAGATCAGCTCATAACTGACCTCTGATAAGCATAAACATTGATTTTAACTGAATATCAACCCAGATCATGACGTATACTATGACCTAAGATCAAGATCAAACATTGATTATAACTAACCCAACATCAGATCACAAAAATGAACTCAGATCAGCCAAAATAATGATGAATAACTGACCCTGCACTCTTAAAATCAAGGTTCTTTATTGGCATTGATAAGTACCATGAATAACCTTTAACATCCATGGAATCTTTCCACTGCAAAAAAAAAAAAAAAAAGTTCTTTAAAATTGAAAATTTTCTTTAGATTATTCAAATGTTCTTCACACTAAGAACAAAATGGTTCTGTTCAGAACCATTCACTGAAAGGTTCTTTAGGGAACCACAAGATGGTTCTTCTATGGCATCACTGAGAAAACCTCCTTTGAAACCTTTATTTTTAAGAGTCCAAACCAAGAACTTCTGAGATGAAGCTCTTTGAGCGGCAGATTGCAGCCGAGCATGGGTCATCTCATCCACCCACTTCTGATTCTTCTAGTCTCTGAGTTTCTTTGAAAGACAAACTCAGACTTTTTGTTTGAACCTCATATGTGTAAGAGAGCCATACTGAGTCCTTGAGCAGAGACAGCAAAGTCTGTTTCAACAGCTCAACTCCGTAATTAAAAAAACTGATATTTCTGAAGAACAAACAAGCACACAGCTAGTTCAGGGGAACCTGCACATCACCTGTCACTGCATTTGGGAAGTGTGCCATCGTTTCCCCACTAACGTGTTGTTGAAGACAGCGGCATCCACACAGTTATGCAACACCTCCCACGACAGGCCGAGCAGCTCAGAACCTCCTACGTTCATTCAGCGAGCTCCAACACGGCCACGGGCTTCCAGCTAAAGAAAATATTACAAGCGTTATGACGTGTTTTGTTGGTTTAACATTTGTTTAACATATCATCTCATATATTGTAAAACATTGCTTGTAAAAAGAGGTTACACATTACCAAAATGACAGTCACTGAAAATATCCATGCAAACACTGGTTAAAGATTAAACAAACAATAATTAATTCTAGATATGACTATTGATTATATAGTTGGTGTAGAGCTTTATCTTCTAGTTTAATATTTAAGCTGGTATAAGATGTCATGAGTTGAAGCAGGGCCAAGTCATGATGAGTAAAACTTTAAAAACTTTGTGAAAAAATGAGAATGACTATATATTTGTTTTTTAAGTAAATATATTAGCGGTGTAATGGTATGTATTCGTCTCAAATGGTCACAGTGCATACAGTCAGACGACGAATACAGTCAGTCACAGGCGATCCACACTCCAATCCAGAAGGGGGCGAGTGAGTTAATGCAATGCTGTTTGCTACCTGCCACAACAGGAAAAAGAGCAGAAGAAGAAGACCAAAAACGAGTTCAGATGGCAAGCAAGAGCTTTCTAGTAGCCTATACAATGAGTTACGTTTCATCTTTGTGATGCGCTCCACAACTGCACGGAAAGGGAAATGGGATGGTTTTACAAAAGCACAAAGTTTTGTTTTCATTGCGAGTGTACACAAATAAAAATAGACCCTTTACAGTTTTGAATGATGTCTTACCATAAATGACAGAGTATTTAAAGTCATTTTCATTTCTGTTGATCATTTGGCATTGCACAGATTTGTGTCGTGGAAGTCTCACTACAGTCCAGTGATGAAATATGCATGTCCTGGAAATGGGAAGCCTCAGGTGCTGCTTCACTCGCCGTATCCTTGTGGAAAGGCGAAGTAGGTTCTTTTTCTCCATCTCGCTCATCTTTTTCTTGAGCAGCGCAAGATGAGCAATTTAGGTTAAAAAGTATATAAATGTTTATTTTTTCTTGAAAATGACCGATGGTTTCGCTAGATAAGACCCTATTCCTCATCTGGGATCATGCAGAGCCTCTGAAGCCCTTCGTAGCACTTTGAAACTGCCTTCAACCCATTGGTTGTCATTGAAGTCCATTATGTGGAGAAAAATCCTGGAATGTTTTCCTCAAAAACGTAATTTTTTTTCGACTGAAGAAAGAAAGACAAAACATCTTAGATGAGATGGGGGTGAGTAAATTATCAGGAAATTTTCATTTTAAAGGACTAAAGGAGGCTGTACTGTACCAGAGGGGACTAAATGCTGCTAGGTGAAACAAACTGTAATTTGCAATACTGTGGATTTATTGCTTTTTCCTGTTGTACCGAACTCGAGACAGACACAAATACATTCATCATGTACTGTATGTTTATCAGAAATTTTAATTATAAAATTATTTAATTATAATATATATATATATATATATATATATATATATATATATATATATATATATATATATATATATATATATATATATATATATATGAAAATGGCAATGTTAATATATATGGTCTTGGCGGACTAGATCCTGTAGCAGATGTGGGTAGGTGGAGCTGGGGGAGGTGGAGGGTTTCAGAGGAACTGCAGGACTAGCTTACAGCAAACAATGAACCATACTATTTAAATGTTGAGCAAGCAATCTCATTGGCTGCAGGATCAACAGAGGCCAATCAGCTTGTCATGGCCAATCACGTGCCATCCGGTAATGATGTGACTGCATGTAAAGGACCTATCAACTGAACTCTAGAGAGAGAGAGAGAGCGAGAGAGAGAGAGAGAGAGAGAGAGAGAGAGAGAGAGAGAGAGAGCGAGAGAGAGAGAGAGAGAGAGAGAGAGAGAGAGAGAGAGAGAGAGAGAGAGAGAGAGAGAGAGAGAGAGAGAGCGAGAGAGAGCGAGAGAAAGCGAGAGAGAGAGAGAGAGAGAGAGAGAGAGAGAGAGAGAGAGAGAGAGAGAGAGAGAGAGAGAGAGAGAGAGAGAGAGAGAGAGAGAGAGAGAGAGAGAGAGAGAGAGAGAGAGAGAGAGAGATCACTTTTGCCCACTCATGTAGCAAGACAACAGGTCAGAAACTTCACAAAAGGCTTCAAAGAAACCTGGCTGATGAAGTGTAGGGTGATGAGATGTCCTCTTTGTTTGTCTACTTTGACTTCTTTGAAACTTCTGACATACAAGGAAAATGTATAGGGAGAAAAACGTCTGAACATGAAATGGACATCTGGTCAGTCTAATGAGGTTCATTAATTAAATACAGCAGTGAATCTGATCTTTGCAAGTAAACCTGTGAGAGGCCTAAAGTCAAAGCCCTTCCTTTGGAAAAAAATAAATAACAATTTTTTAAATAATGTGTCAGCTAGCTAGTTGCAGCAGTGCTGTGTTTCGTTCCTGTGGGATTGGGAATGTCTCCCATCTGCACCACATAAGTGGAAGTCTTCACACAACACCAGCCACAGCCACAGTATCACTGTCACAAAAAGGAAGGAATACTGCTGCTATCTGAGCCTCTGCATTACTGAAACCAGGCCAGTTTGATGTCGCAAAGGTATTTCAAAGTAAATTATTAAAAGAGGAAAGCTTGTGGAAGGATTCACTCTCTAATGTTGCACATCTAACAACTATTTTGGATTCAAATTGTTATAGCTATGCCATGTAAAAATGATACAAACTGTGGTTGGTCGCTTTGCATGTTGGTCAGACAGTTTCTTCCTGTCTAAGTGGGTGCTTCCTGGCTAGAAAAAGCAGAATATGTACAATGTATATGCTGTTAGTCTAGCTATGCGAGACAAAAGCGCATAGTATTAGTTTAAATAGTAAATAGAATAGTATTATTCATAATTTGAGTATCTAGTAACACTATACCTTTCAAAAGTTTGTGGTCAGTAAGAGTTTGTTTGAGAAATTACTTTTATTCAGCATGGATGCATTAAATTGATCAAAAGTAACAGTAAAGACATTTATGTTACAAAAGATTTCAAATGCAGTTCTTTTAAACTTTTTCATAAAAAAATGGTTTCCACAAAAATATGAAGCAGCACAACTGTTTTCAGCATTGATAAATGTTTCTTGAGCATCAAATCATCATATCAGAATGATTTCTGAAGGATCATGTGACACAGAAGACTGGAGGAATGATGCTGAAAATACAGCGCTGATCACAGGAATAAATTACATTTTACAATATATTCAAATAGAAAACAATTGTATTTTTCCAGCAAATACATTCAGGCTTGGTGACCATAATAAGAGACTTGTTTCATAAACATTTCTTTGTATATATAAATGCTCCTAGCCCTTAAAAGCAAACCTCGGGTCTTTAGTGACCCGGGACGTCATTCACTACCCTCCTCCTCATTCATTTTTTCAAGTTAGACATCAACCTTCTTAGTATTCCTCAATTCATTATAAACAATATAACAAGAAGAGAAAAAAATAATACCATTTTTAAATTGTAAGAAGAGAAGAAAGTCAAGAAGAAGCTGTCAGAGATCAAAATATTGATTTTGAAGAGGTTGAAAATGACAGTTTTGAGAATCTGTTTGAGATGGTGAATATGAGGCAGATGCTGAATGTACTGAAATGAGCTCTGATGAGGACAGTGATGATGGTATAAAACATCTGCTCAAACTGAACCCTTACAAGCTCCACAAGAAAACAAAATATGCTTTATTTTAATCTTCTGTAATTGTTACTCTAAAATCAGGAGAGTTACAGCAACAAGTAGAGAGCCGTGTTAGATATAGATCCGGGTCACTAAAGACCCGAATATGAAATAATGATTGGCAAAACATTCATGCATTTTACGGGTTAAACTTTCGTTTTAAACTTGTCATATTTATAAATATCTAAATGTTCCCTTTCAGTGACTAAGCACTTGCATTTCCCATCATCCCCCACAACCTGTCAGCCCTCCGCCTCTTTCAAGGACAGAGGCTGAGGTATTCCCAGTCTGTTGCTATCCTCTTCCCCGATGCAGCATTCGGTGATAAACAGCGAGCGTAATGTTATCTTCTGCTGGCCCCCCGAAGCCTGCACCTGTCTTAATGTGCTGCAACTCATCTCTGACTCACTGAGTTGGCAAAGTTCAGAGCTGCACTGAAAGGGAGCTGCCAAGCTTGACACCTACACACAACTGTGAAGATGCAGCAGCAAATGAAGATGCCCTCCGAGGCCTTTATTTTCCTTGACTCCCCTTATACAATTACACCTGGGAAGCGCCCTTGTTTATTCGGCATTTTGAGGCTATAAGGTGGTAGCTCTGACAAACAAGTGAGAGCAAGAGGCCACGTTTACACTTATATTCGCAAGCAATCCGATCACACAAGGTCCTAAAATGTTTTGTAATCCAATTGCCTCAATCATATTTTTAGTAAGCATTTGTTTAATAAGCATATGCATCTTACCCTGTGAAAGCAATATTCATAAATAAATGTGCTGTCCTGATTTCTCACTGTATTTTTAGTTCATTTAGCTGTAAGACGCAGAAACTCGCTCTATTAGACACAACATTATGCAGGGAAAGGGAGGGTGACAAAATATACTGGCGAAAGTGAGGTTGTGGGTTAACTCATCTGCAAAATTCCCTCCTCCATTCACTTTGCTCAATCGACTAACTTAATTAGAGCACTAAATATAGATCCATGTTGCTTACTGGAATCAGACGAGCTGTTACGTGCTTAGACCAGCTAGCTGACATGAATCTAACAGCAGTTCGTTCTGAATCCAGCAGCCCCTGTTTTTACAGCTGAGGCTCAGCAACAACAATGATACTGCAAAACTTATCTCGACCTTGGCATATTTCTGCTAAAGCATTATAGGAGAATCCAAAACAGGGCAGATGGCAAAAATTCAAAAGATACAAAATACACAAACTTGTTTTTGCATAACAAACCTGGTCAAGATTAGGTGCTCTTTATGGAGGTTTAGTGAATGCACGTAGTTGCTTCTAGCTATTAGTAACAACCTGCTAGAAAAGCCTGATTAAATATAAACCTCTAATAATTCCATTAAAAGCTCCTCTGTTCTCCCGAAAGAGCATGATGCTAGCAACACAAAAGTTACAGTTCGATTCCCTGGGAATAGATATACTGATAAAATGCATATTTTGAATGCACTGTAAATTGATTTGTATAAAAGCATCAGACAAGTGAATAATGTAAATGAGGAGTGTAACTTACGATTGGCGTCTAGAGGAATAAATGCTGATCTGGCCACTTGCACTACTGTCTATGAGTCATGGCTATTTAGATTATGGAAACCCATTTATGGTTTCGTGAGCAGAGTGAAAATGAACAGACAATGCATTTAAGAGAGAAAATAAATGTAGACTAGTTGGGAGTTTAATATTCAGTTGGTAGAAAATAAGTCAATGTATAAAATGAAGAAAAGCTTAAGACCAAGAGTATAATTTCAAGCATTTTAATACAAACTTAATAAACTATCAGTCCTCTTTACATGTAAGACACTGACTCCAAATACTTTGTTATACTATTTGTTTTTGTCAAGTATTGCACAATGTTGGTACAAAATTAATATACGATTACATTTTGTCCATAGTATAGCAAAAATCTTTGAACTCTTAACAGAAAATACAACTCTTGTTTTTACTCTTCCCCTCCCCCAAAGCAAAGATTTTTTTTAAATCCCAACACAATGGAATATTCTGTACACAATCTTTAGAATAGTTGATGTTTTTAAAGATGGATTTCATTTACAATTTCAATTAAAAAAATATAACAAAAGCTGCTGCAGCCATCACAGATCACTGGAGTAGTAAAAGATATAAATGCAATATGTCGTAGAAACAATATATACTCTGATATTTTACAAACTTTCTACTAAATTAATTATACAGTTAGAAAAAAGACCAAGAAATCCCTCATTCAGCATTCAGGCCAATCCTTGGAAAACTGGCTGTGTAGCTCTACCTTGAATACTATTAGAGGCCTTGATTTGTAGTTTTCTTCTTCATAAAGATATCTTAAAACAGTCAGTAAAAATAATTTTGTGCTTGGTTGGCAAAAGAAAACAACTTACAAAAAAAAAAAAACAATATGAGTTTAGATAACGAAGCTTGATTGTACAACAAGCTTAATCGTAAAAAGGATGACGAAAATACTCAAGGGAACAACATTGATCACCCTCGGGCCCATCGTTTTTGACTTATTCACTGGGACTTTACAGTTGAAGTGTTTCTTTTCGATTTTCCTTTTTTCCATTTTTTTTTTTTTGATTTTCCAAACGCGAACGTGTTTCGCGCCGCCCGTCACATATCTCTGGTCGTTAGTAGTATTCTCGTTTTCTAGTTGGCCATCACTGGCTGGAATTGCTGGTTAGAATACTGCATGTTGCTCAAGCTGAAATTCAGACTGTCCATGAGGGACTTCTCATTAAGGCCCCCATAGGCTGCAAACACATCGAAGGCATTATTGAACGGGAGAGGGCTGAGATTGAGGGACGTTTCCCCGGAGAACATTGCACTTGGGCTGCCCTGCCCCTGGAGATTTGGGAACACAAACTCCTTGGCGTTCGGAGACAGGGCAGAGGGCTTCTGCGCTTGACCGCCCAAGCCGACACCGTAGAGAGAATGCATCGATGTGGACATGACTTTCTGCTTCAGGAGGTTGTTTACATTCAGGCCCAGGTTGGTGGGGGAGTTTCGGGCCACCTTGTTGGCATTCCGCCCATTGCTTTTCATTTTCGTGGAGCCGAACTTGGTGGCGGCGAAGGTGGCAGTGGTAAAGGTTAATGGTTGCGTGGAACGGCGCATGAAGGTGGGGCTGACCGCCGCCGACTGGCCGAACGGTGGGGACGGGGAACTGGAGGTGGGGGACATGCCTACAGGCTCAGTAATGGGCATGAAGACCTGGGCCTCTGGGTTAAAGCTGTTCTTGATCTCCTTGTCCAACTCCAGTCCGTTGTCATTACTGTCATCCACATAGAGCACCTTGACGGGTCCCTTCTCCCCAATCTGATAAGACACCTCAAAAGGATCGATCCAGACACTGAGGTCCTGAGGCAGGTTGTTGCGGACATCCTCAATGTCCAACCCACTTTCTTTGGCTGCTTGCTCTACAACTGGGTCCACTTTCTCCCCGACATGTATACACCTGAATCCAGACCCTTTGTATGGCTTGTCCGGGTACCAATGCCCCTCGTATTTCTGTTTCAGCTGTCGCTCCAACTCCTCGCCGAAGATGTTGACACGTCGCCTGGGCAGCTTATTGTACAAGTATGAAATGATGAAGTTGAGTGCTACTTGGATTTCAAGCTGCATAGCTGCTGCGCCGCCCTGGAGTATCACCGTTGGCTGTTTGAATTCTCGTATTGTGTTGTAAGCCACCAGAGGGCAAGGCTCAGCTGGAGCCAGGCAAATAAACAGAAACTTGGAGGAAAACGCTTCAAAACAAAGTGCTGGTTGCAGAGGGAACGTCTCAGTCTACAAGCGGCTGATTCACTTCCTAGAGAAAACCAAAAAAAGAAAAAAAAAGAAAAAACAACTAGCATGAATAACCCCAGCTGAATACATTGGAACATGGCTCCATCTTAATAAATAGCTTGAATGTTTTGAACAAACAGCTTGCGCATTCATGGAGTCACAAGCAGATTAGACTTTGCATATGCACACACAAACAATCCCGAACACCATGCTTCAACAACTGCACGGGTTGAAGTTAAATTCAAGATCGTGCAATTATTAACACTAGGGTAGTCCTACAATTGCAGTTTACCATTAAAGGAAGGATGCACTGGGACTCGCGGAGCTGATAGTGTTATGTAATAACTAACTTGCCCAGACTAGACCCTGCACAAGTGTAACCAATCCACTGCTGTCGTCATAATCGAACTTTATCTTTAGCATGTCATAAATGTTTGTGAAACTGACGGTGTCGTGAGGAAATCGGACAGAAGAATGCGAGACTTTAATAATTAAACCTGAACGTGTCACGAGGAGAAACATAAACCAGTCAGCACGCGCACATACGGTCGTCCATTAAGCGAATTAGGGGGAGAAAATGCGCTTGAATCTTAAACCAAACGAATAAAATGTTCACAGTAAGCACTAGTTAGTTATATATATATATATATATATATATATATATATAAAAAAATAATCAAACTGTGTTTCGTTTGTACATTTAAAGCGAGTGCAAGACGTCAGAGATCGCATCGTCGCTCCCACCCAGTTCACAGGGTAAAGCGATAGCGAGGACATAATGTACAGTTTGAAAACAGATATATGCTATATCATTAATGCATGAAATGCATCACAAGGCATACATCTAAAACAAGACGGCAGCATATGCTATATTCTGTGAATTTCGATCTAGATATGCTGACGAATCGAAATGTAGCCTATATCATATTCTATGGCGTTTGTTCATTTGCATTTCTATGTAAATACCGAATATCTTCTGGTGTAAGACGGTGTTTTGCCATAGTTGGCAATCCCTCCCAGCCAAGTCCACAGCCCACGACTGACGCAGCAAAGCTGCCTTCATTTAAATGCTCTTACGGTTTCACTAAACTATATTACAGACTACGCTTTTGCATTGATCAACACTATTAGTGATCACTTAAAAACAACAGGACAAACTACACACATAGCAATGCAATGAATGAAACACTTACTTGAGTTTACAAAATGAAGGGTTTCAGTAGTTGCAGTAGCCTTAACTAGTGCAAATAGAAAAATTCAGATATAAATACTTTCTTCACATTAAGTTAACATAAAGGTATTCCAGTTGGTAGACTTTTTTTGTTTTGTTTTGTTTTGTTTGTTTCTTCTTCTTCTTCTTATCTTGCTCCCAATTTTCTGTAAGGTTTTTGCAGTTTCACCTTCCCAATAAGCTCATCTCCACCCCCTCTATCTGGGTGTTTTACAATTTCGTCCCCTACTGCTGTCATCCGCCTCTATATATAGTTTTCCTCCGCCACGGGCACGCGGTGGGCGGTGATGCGGTTCCAAAGGTCACAACAATACGAACATCGAATCCACGTATATGATTGGTCAGGCTTGAGCGAGAGGCGGGACCTACCGCTGACGCCCCTCAAGCCCATTGGCTCATTTTACCATCAAGCAAAAAAAGGGGTAGATTTAATACACTTACGTTGAGCCTGTCATAAGGGCTCTTTGACGTCACGCGTTACCTAGTACCACAAAAAAGACAGGCTATTCATGGAGGTATCGTATTTCATTTCCATGTTCATATTTCGCAAACATGACTGTTAAAGCGACATTTATGCCCCTAAGTAGATCAAATGACTGAATAAATATAAAGGCAAAGTAGTGAGCTGACATGACAGTAGACTAGAGCGAAGCTTTGATACAACCTTAGCTAATCTGTTTGTCACTATTTGCACGAATAAACGCGGAAAGGCTGCTATTGTCGAGGGGAAAATTGTATTCGAAATTGAATATCATGAAATGTGACTACAAAAAACAAAACAAACGTGTGTTTCGAAGAAGCACAATCAAGGGGAGTTTTCCTTTTCAACTATAGACCTGCATTTGAATACATTTCCAGGTGAACCATGTTTTGTTCGGATCAAAGAGGTACACGCATATAATAATATTACAAAATAAATGTCAGACAAGAATCTGGTTAATAAAACGACACAAAACCAACGTGGTAATAATTTGATCAGTGGCAGCAGGAGAAGGAAATCTCTCGTTTCTGATTGGCTGCAGAGCAGACATGAGCTCCACGTGAACGGCGTCATTTACGTCAGCGAATTTAAAGCGACAACCATTTATTTATGTTTTAACATTACATTCAAAAATTGTCTGAAAAAAATGGTTTATGCTAAATGGCAGGAGATTGCAGTAACAAGACCTAAATAAGCAGAACCAGACAGCATTTTATTAAGCTAAATTATTTTAATACAAGTTATAAGTTATCTTGATGCATCCCTGGTTGAGGACCACTGATCAAAATGTAGATCCTTTTAATACTTCCTATTATTAATTATCAATTAGTTCTGTTTACTTTCTGTCATTTTAATGATATTGTATCTGTGGACCTTTTAATGCAGTGTAACTAATTTGGCTGACGTCACCGTTAGCTCAAATAAGGATCACACATCCCATTATTATCTGCCCGGGCAACCAGCCTTAATGATGGGGATATGATGGGACAAGAATGGACCTGGGGTATGACTCAGTTAGACATCGCTCTTGACAGTGCACTCCCTGTTATTTATACAGCAAACAACCTACCAAAAGCCAGTCGTGTGTTTGTCTGGCCAGAGGATTGTAGTATGAAAGGCCATGGAGATAAAGCTTTACATGTGCTCATCACTGTTTTATTGAACTTTGGTGTTAGAAGCTACCTTCCACAGCAAATGGCTTCAGACTTCAAATGATATGTAAATTAGTTCACAACTGCCTCAGTGGAGAGAAAAAAAAAAACCTTTGTCTTCGTTACTCTTTGTAATGTCAGTTATATGGCTCCTGTTCAAACAGTTATATTCTACCTTTCTATATTAATGAGATTAACTTACATTTCATACGTACAGTTTCTACAGGTGCAAGAGTGATTTATATTTATTAAAGAACTTGTATTTATATTATCTTAAATATTAAATATATTTTTTTGCGAATAAAAGCAGCTTTGATGAGCATAAGAGATATCTACTGTCTGTCTGTCTATCTACAAACCCGATTCCAAAAAGTTGGGACACTGTACAAATTGTGAATAAAAAATGAATGCAATAATTTACAAATCTCATAAACTTATATTTTATTCACAATAGACTATAGATAACATATCAAATGTTGAAAGTGAGACATTTTGAAATGTCATGCCAAATATTGGCTCATTTTGATTTCATGAGAGCTACACATTCCAAAAAAGTTGGGACAGGTAGCAATAAGAGGCCGGAAAAGTTAAATGTACATATAAGGAACAGCTGGAGGACCAATTTGCAACTTATTAGGTCAATTGGTCAACATGTTTGGGTATAAAAAGAGCCTCTCAGAGTGGCAGTGTCTCTCAGAAGTCAAGATGGGGAGAGGATCACCAATTCCCCCAATGCTGCGGCCAACAATACTGGAGCAATATCAGAAAGGAGTTTCTCAGAGAAAAACTGCAAAGAGTTTGAAGTTCTCATCATCTACAGTGCATAATATCATCCAAAGATTCAGAGAATCTGGAACAATCTCTGTGTGTAAGGGTCAAGGCCGGAAAACCATACTGGATGCCCGTGATCTTCGGGCCCTTAGACGGCACTGCATCACATACAGGAATGCTACTGTAATGGAAATCACAACATGGGCGCAGGAATACTTCCAGAAAACATTGTCGGTGAACACAATCCATCGTGGCCATTCGTTGCTGGCTAAAACACTATAGGTCAAAAAAGAAGCCATATCTAAACATGATCCAGAAGCGCAGGCGTTTTCTCTGGGCCAAGGCTCATTTAAAATGGACTGTGGCAAAGTGGAAAACTGTTCTGTGGTCAGACCAATCAAAATTTGAAGTTCTTTTTGGAAAACTGGGACGCCATGTCATCCGGACTAAAGAGGACAAGGACAACCAAAGTTGTTCTCAGCGCTCAGTTCAGAAGCCTGCATCTCTGATGGGATGGGGTTGCATGAATATTCTGAATAAAATATTGAAATTTGAAACTTCCACATCATTGCATTCTGTTTTTATTCACAATTTGTACAGTGTCCCAACTTTTTTGGAATCGGGTTTGTATTAGGGATGTTAATGATTAATCGCTGATCGAGTAATTGTCGATAATACATTTACTCAATAAAACTTCTTGATCATTGATTAATCAGGGTCATGTGTGTGCGTGCTAACAGAGGAGGAAAAATGAAGCGAGCGTGCCAAAGTTATGTTCGGGACCATTTTACAGCTGGAGTTACACTTTCATCATGACTATAAGTTTGCATTTTGCCTTTTGCTTTGTGCAAATGTAAGTTGTATTGTGTTTATTTTGTGTAGGCCTATCGATATCTGATTGATCTCATATAGGATGCATTTGGTTAAGAATTAATGCGGTAGTAAAGCGTGCCGGTCAGCTTCAGCGTGTGCAGCTCAAACAGCAATGCACAACTAAAAATGACTATGATTAAGACTGTCATATTACATAACATTATAAACAGAGCAATACATTGTGAATGATTTGTTTAGTTGCCTGTTTCATCGCGTTGCTCTAGAGCAACACGAGTCATGAGTCTGACTCGCACGTAACTTAGTTCAAGTTCACTACATTTGCGTCATTTTGTGCAGATGTAATTTGTAATATCATGTTTATTTTGTATAAATCTGATTAATCTCATAGGATGCATTTTTTTTTTAGCTAAATCGTTGTGAATTCATTAGGTTTAGTTGCCGTTTTCAGCGAGTTGTTCCAGGAAGAGCGCGTCCACATGAGGCGTATCACATATATCACATATATTTGATTATTAAATAATTAATTTAATTAAATAATCAATCAATCAGTCACATTGACTCATTTTACAATCCTATAGCTCTTTATATGGATTAAAAACCCTTCTCAATCGTTTGGTGAGGAACATTTTGAGTTTTTATTTATCCATCCATTCGTCCGTCTGTCCGTCTGTGTATCTGTGTATCTATCTATCTATCTATCTGTCTGTCTGTCTGTCTGTCTGTCTGTCTGTCTGTCTGTCTGTCTGTCTAGGCTGTTATACCTGTTTTTGTGTGTCTTTTTCTAGATCAGGAAATATTACGCTATTAATCTTCTACCTGCCCCTTTATACGGAATAAATCTGGTTTTATTATTATGAGAGGGCATTTCTCTGATGTGGAACTGTACACTGTAGCATAATAAGAGCAGGGCTCATGTGTTTCTGTGCCTAATGGCCTGTGGTTTTTCTGCCCCACTGCAGCTAGGAGAAAAGCAGCCTAATTTCCTGGGAAAAGCAAAGCTGAATTCTGTTCCCTGATTGGATGCACTGCTGGCTCTTCATATGAGAGTCACGCGCAAACATGTACGTGTGTATGTATATATATATATATATATATATATATATATATACACACACACACACACACACACACACACACACACACACACACACACACACACACACACACACACATACAGACACACACATACAGAAAGTATAGAGTAAGCCTCTCCAACCTTAACTCCCCCTCTCTCTTATAGCTACAGGTCTCAAATGAAGAACTTTTGAAGAACATTGCCGAGTGCTACGACTTAGAGGCGGGTTTGCACAACAAACAGATGTTCTTTGATGTCAGCTGCAGTGAGGGGGTGGAAAAAAATGGGAACGCTAAAAAGAAGTAGGAGGAAGGTGTCAGAACTCTAATCACCACGCAGCGTTTAGAAAAATCTATTGTATTTCTTAGCACAAGCACAGGTTTGTATTCACCATAACCTTGCCCATTATACAACACAACATTAATTTGATTAGTTATATCATTAAGAATTCATCTGAATTGTTTTGAACTGTGTATTGCCTTGGCATTTCTTTTAGGATTACAAAGCTGACAGTGACCTGTTACACTGACCTTATCTTCTCTTTAAATAGGCTTTGAGTCACAGTTACAACGCCGGCTTGCTGATCCAGAGACGTTGGATGGAAGCTAAATTACACAGGCTGTCAACCAAACCAATGTACAACTCCATTCGGGTGCATAATAAATTATGTAAAAGAGCCTAACAGCAAGAAAATGGCCGTGCCATTTGCTGTCACTTCAGACAATTTGTATTATGACATTTCACGAATGCTTGGCCAATTACCCCGAATAGATCTATTGCATAAACTACGTAATAGTTTCCCCACTTCAGCTATGTGATTTAGTTATTTATTAAACCACCCAGATCACAAGTGCAAAATACAGCTCTGGATATGTACTCCATGAACAGCTCGTTTAGGTTAGTATGTGTCAGCACTGTGTATAAGTTACCTACAGGCCTACAAAACCAGTAGAATTTTCCAAAACAACGGCGTTTACACAACATGCCACAATTTATTTCCACTGCAGTCAGCCTAGTAGATATGGTATTACAACAAACTGTCTATATAAATATATTTAATATTTGTGTATCTTCATTTTCTATATAACTTATTGGCCACCTCTACCTACTGTAGGGAGCCTTTTGATTTAATATCTTTATTATGGCTTTGATTTTAACCTAAAATCATAAAGGTTCAGTTTGTTTGGATAAAACATGCATGCTGTGTAATATCTCGCTAGTTTCCAATACTGAAGGATGTCTCAACGATACAAATTGCAGTCTTGGTTACAGTTTAATCAGACCTCTATTAGCTGACTAACAATTTAGTTTTCAACTGGTCAACTGCCCTTGCGTTGGAGGAACTATCACATAAGATGCAATAAAAACACTCTCACACACATACTTACTCACACTGGGGGTGTGACATGTCAAGACATGTCGGTTTTACCATTGTGTAGGCTGAAATACTGTATGGTATCTTATCTTGACAATAAGAAAGAGGAATTCCCAATCAGTAACTGAGTAGTTAATCCGAAAATGTAATATCATTTACTCACACTCATGTATTATATTAACATGATGATCATCTCGTGGTCTCTACTACATTCTTTTTTGTGTTCTATGGAAATCATGGAAAGTCATAGGGACCTTGGAATGAAATGAGAGCGTGTAAATAATGACAAGATTCTGAAATATCCCTTTAATAATCAGGCAAGTATACACATTCCATCTGAAATGAGCGTGTATTGAGTTTTACAGATAACAGGTGGGTTTTTGAACTTTGAATGTGAAATTCTTAGTTTTTTCTGTCTTGGAAGAACATCTTGATTTATTGCCAAGTGCTTCCTGAAGAAGAGATACAACAGAAATGTGTCCTTGTTGGCACGTCTATGACGTCTATCTGCCATGTGGCGTTGTCTTTACTGCAGTTGCAGTTGCTTGCCCTGAGGCACTGTCATTTGAAGTTGAGGAAAAAGAGCTGTAAGGTGTGGAAATGGCCTCTGAAGATCAAACAGCTACCCCTTTCTCCTGTGTTACAAGGAAAGAGGAAGAAATGACATGCTGAGACATCAGTCCATTCAAAAAAAAAAAAAAAAAACTTGGAGGTGTCAAGAGAGTGGCCTGATTTGGAAGTTACAGTGTGAAGGGGTCAGAGAAGGAAAAAAGGAAGGGAGTGAGGTAAAAAGGAGACGGTTGACTCAAATCAGACATCAGCAGAGGCCAGGCCCGGTCATATATCTCAAGATTTTCTGGACCTGCTGTGCTTAGAGAGGAAAGCACACCACATTCTGCTGCATTCCATCCACACACATGTCTCAAATCAGCACTGGACACCAGCTCAGAGTATAAGCCGGCTAATATATGTGCCAGTTTTGTACTTTATTAGGAGATGAAGGTAAACTGGGAGAGGAACATGAAATTACTTTTCTAGAATCCAATCTGGCTGCATTATTGAAATTTTCTACCAAAAAGAAGGTCGTTCTGGGTTGGAAAAATTGGCTTAAAGGTAAATTGTCTTTTTTATGTGCTGCAGCCACTTCATTTTATCCGTCAGAAATACAATTATTTTCATTTACAAATATTGTGTGTGAGATGATTGCTATGAATTTCAGACTATGAATAAAGCTTGTTTGTAATGCCATAAAGTTCCTGAACTACATTACTCAAGTTTTCAAAACTAGGACTCGTAAGACTTGTAAACAAAGAACTTGAAACTTTTTTTGCAGGCAGGTTGTGTACGGTTCAGGCTCATTCTGAGAGAGGTTCGGCCAAGCACTAGTCTGTTACACCATTTGAGGAGAGAAAAAAAAAAAAAACAGAAAGGAAAAAGCTCAGAAAAATTAAAGCTGGAATTGAAGACAACGGCCCGCGAGAGATGAAAACAGAAAATGCAGAAAGCACAGACAGGAAGGGAGCATCTTCAGTTTGTCTCAGCACTGAAATTAAATCAGTATTCATGGCAGAAGGACAATCCATGGAAACCAGATGCACCTAAAATTTCATAATCCACCTCTTTTAAAAATGCAGTTTTCATTTCCTGCAACAAAGTCCGTCAGTATGTGTGTGAGCTTGGCCTGAGATGAATTGGCGTTGCATGCTAGCATGCTAAGCTGCGTTAGATGTTTACTGGAAGAAAGTCTTGCCAAACTTTATAGTACATAATATGTGTAACATCTGAATAACTGTTTCTTGCCTCATATACACAGGGGTTTTGGCCTCTTTCAAATTGATGCATCTCTGTGCATTGCGGCTGTGGCACATATTAGCTTCAATGTGCTAGCAACCACTATAACCAATTCAGATATTTATTAAAATTTTCTTTTGGAATTGTGAAAGAAAGACTGTTGCTCAGCTTTCAAATGCATGCTTTGATGTCGCCAAAGAGGACACATACTTTGCCCTGACATTTATTGTGTCGGAGCATACCGGTTGCAAGACATTTACACCTCATAACAAGCCTACCTGGCATTCTGACAAATTTCCCCACTGTTCAGAGGTCAGATTAACATGAAAAATGTCACAAGTCTACCCGGCCCCCTCTCATTATTCCAGCTCTTAAAGCACAAACACCTCTGTCTCCTTCAAAACAGCGACCTTTGCTGCTTTTCCCTGCTGTTAGCCCTAATTAATTCCTCAATGGCTAACATTATCTACTTAACACTAGCCTGCAAACAAAAGAACTGAAATTAAAGCAGTGTTGTCATGATGGATGGATATCCTTCATTTCTGTTCCATATGTCTTTTATTGTGAAAGCTATGGATATTTCTCAAGACTTTAACAGACAGTTGTTCAATATTAAATCCTTACAGACTTTTATGAAGCAAAATACTGAAGAACAATCTCAACTCATCACGGTACACTGATGAGGTAATCCAGAGTAACTCAATCAATACTATGGATACTGTTATCTAACAACACTGTAGCTAAAATATCCAGTTCCACAGATGATGCATGTTTAGTGCAGTTCAGCAATGATGTACCAGAGGCTGTACTATAAAGTGAATATGGTCAGAACCAAAGGCACAATGTCCATCGGAGTGTATGCAACACCTTTATCCATGATTATATTCACAATACAAAGCAGCCTCGAGATTCTCTGAAAGGTGCTACTGGGTCAAATAGAGCTGTTGTAGTGAATGCTAATGAGAAGAGGCTGAATTCTGCTGTCTGTGTGTGGTCACCAGGCGGGTGACATTAGCAGCTGAGGATGCCCGGTTACCTTGACCTCAAAGAACAGTCAATGCCTTTTTCAGTTCTCCTGTCAATCATGTTAGAAGACCATTGCTCAATCATCCCTACCATCAACCAAATAACCACCACACCAGCAAAATCACTGAACGTATGTTAAATAAGCAGTTTTTCCCTTAAAGAGGGAGGTTCCCATTTCCAGAGAACTTCTCGTGTGTAAATGAAATCACCCCACCATAACAGAACACAAAGTTCATGTCAGCTGGAGCATATAGGCTTTCTTTGCCTATTCAAAACAGATCAGTCTGTACTGCAAGAAATTTTCTTTTTTGTGAGTAAGTAATAATTTGGTTAAATGTTCTGATAGCATGAAAAGTAAACTTTTAGGAAACTTTCTTTTATTATTTAAATTTACAAAAGATATTTTTTCATAGTTTGGCAATAAACAGGTTTAAAGACATTGAGGTCATGTACTCTCAATGACAAGTTTATTTGTTAATGTTTGATTCTAAAGTCTACCAGCGTCACAGTAGATGTCCCATCTGTGTCAGTCTATCTACATGGCTATTTCCTGTTTGTCTAAAGTGCAGGCTCTATCATCAGCACAAACACAAATTCCGGCCAGAAAACTCCAATCCAGTTTGGAAGCAGTGATGTCAAAGTCACCATGGCAACTGCTCTTACAAATTATGTCTCTTCGTTCACTCTCCTCTTCTGTCTTTGTCCATGTGACATTCAAGTGTAATATATTTTTGTCACAATGCTCTGGGCCTCAATGCTCTGATGCAAAGGACACAGAAGGGGAATAACCTGACCTTTTGCAGCGCACCGAATGCAAGAAGACAGCAAGGTCAGGAGGTGTGTTTGTGGGCTTTGAGTGGCGTCGGGGGTTGTATTGATGCCATTCTGGAAGCGGCTGTGGGAACGCTCTCTTTGTCACTCACTCATGTATGCCATTCCTTGCATTTCAGAGCACTTTTAATGTAGAATCACTGGACTTGCAGTGAGGAATTAAAAGAACGTTTCAGCCAAAATCAATATAGGTGTCATCACTTACCCATCCTCATGTCGTACCTAAACCAGACTGACTTTCTTCCATGGAACACAAAAAGAAATGACGAGTATCCACCAAGCTAACAGGGAGCGTTCTCAGAAGAACTTTGACTAATGTTCTTGTCAAGGTTCTCTCAAAGTTATGAACAAACGTTCTTCCAGTAACATTAAAGGACCGTTCATATTTGGAACACAAATGAAGATTGTATTGATGAAATCTGAGAGCTTTCTGTACTCTCCACTGAGAGCTATGATCAACTTCAAAAAGTTATAACTAATTCATATCAATTGAGTGGCGTAGGCCAAATTTTTATAAGATGAACAGATTGAATTTAGGCTTTTATTCACATATAAAAATTAATCAACTAATCAATTAACTAATGATTAATCAATTAATCAAGCATGTTCACGTAACATGCAACGCCATTCTCGTGTTACGCAGCACGTTTGAGCTTCATCAAGAACCAATGAGGTTCATTCTCGTGTTACACAGCACGTTTGAGCTTCATCAAGAACCAATGAGGTTCATTCTCGTGTTACGCAGCACGTTTGAGCTTCAACAAGAACCAATGAAGTTCATTCTCGTGTTACACAGCACGTTTGAGCTTCAGCGAGAGCCAATGAGATTCATTCTCATGTTAAGCAGCACGTTTGAGCTTCAACAAGAACCAATGAGATACATTCTTGTGTTACGCAGCACGTTTGAGCTTCCACAAGAACCAATGAGGTTCATTCTCGTGTTACGCAGCACGTTTGAGTTTCAACAAGAACCAATGAGGTTCATTCTCGTGTTACGCAGCACGTTTGAGCTTCAACAAGAACCAATGAAGTTCATTCTCGTGTTACACAGCACGTTTGAGCTTCAGCGAGAGCCAATGAGATTCATTCTCATGTTAAGCAGCACGTTTGAGCTTCAACAAGAACCAATGAAGTTCATTCTCGTGTTACACAGCACGTTTGAGCTTCATCAAGAACCAATGAGATTCATTCTCATGTTACGCAGCACGTTTGAGCTTCAACAAGAACCAATGAGGTTCATTCTTATGTTACGCAGCACGTTTGAGCTTGAGCAAGAACTAATGAGGTTCATTCTCATGTTAAGCAGCATGTTTGAGCTTCAACAAGAACCAATGAGATTCATTCTCATGTTAAGCAGCACGTTTGAGCTTCATAAAGAACCAGTGAGGTTCATTCTCGTGTTAAGCAGCACGTTTGAGCTTCAACAAGAACCAATGAGGTTCATTCTCGTGTTACACAGCACGTTTGAGCTTCATCAAGAACCAATGAGGTTCATTCTCGTGTTAAGCAGCACGTTTGAGCTTCAACAAGAACCAATGAGGTTCATTCTTATGTTACGCAGCACGTTTGAGCTTGAGCAAGAACTAATGAGGTTCATTCTCATGTTACGCAGCACGTTTGAGCTTCATCAAGAACCAATGAGATTCATTCTCGTGTTAAGCAGCACGTTTGAGCTTCAACAAGAACCAATGAGATTCATTCTTGTGTTACGCAGCACGTTTGAGCTTCTGCAAGAACCAATGAGGTTCATTCTTGTGTTAAGCAGCACGTTTGAGCTTCCACAAGAACCAATGAGGTTCATTCTCGTGTTACGCAGCACGTTTGAGCTTCATCAAGAACCAATGAGGTTCATTCTCATGTTACGCAGCACATTTGAGCTTGAGCAAGAACCAATGAGGTTCATTCTCATGTTAAGCAGCACGTTTGAGCTTCAACAAGAACCAATGAGATTCATTCTCATGTTATGCAGCAAATTTGAGCTTGAGCAAGAACCAATGAGATTCATTCTCGTGTTACACAGCACGTTTGAGCTTCATCAAGAACCAATGAGGTTCATTCTCGTGTTAAGCAGCACGTTTGAGCTTCAACAAGAACCAATGAGATTCATTCTCATGTTAAGCAGCACGTTTGAGCTTCAACAAGAACCAATGAAGTTCATTCTCGTGTTACACAGCACGTTTGAGCTTCATCAAGAACCAATGAGATTCATTCTCATGTTATGCAGCACGTTTGAGCTTCATAAAGAACCAGTGAGGTTCATTCTCGTGTTAAGCAGCACGTTTGAGCTTCAACAAGAACCAATGAGGTTCATTCTCGTGTTACACAGCACGTTTGAGCTTCATCAAGAACCAATGAGGTTCATTCTCGTGTTAAGCAGCACGTTTGAGCTTCAACAAGAACCAATGAGGTTCATTCTTATGTTACGCAGCACGTTTGAGCTTGAGCAAGAACTAATGAGGTTCATTCTCATGTTAAGCAGCACGTTTGAGCTTCAACAAGAACCAATGAGATTCATTCTCATGTTAAGCAGCACGTTTGAGCTTCAACAAGAACCAATGAGATTCATTCTCGTGTTACGCAGCACGTTTGAGCTTCTGCAAGAACCAATGAGGTTCATTCTCGTGTTACACAGCACGTTTGAGCTTCAACAAGAACCAATGAGGTTCATTCTCGTGTTACGCAGCACGTTTGAGCTTCAACAAGAACCAATGAGGTTCATTCTCGTGTTACACAGCACGTTTGAGCTTCAACAAGAACCAATGAGGTTCATTCTCGTGTTACACAGCACGTTTGAGCTTCAACAAGAACCAATGAGGTTCATTCTCGTGTTACACAGCACGTTTGAGCTTCTGCAAGAACCAATGAGATTCATTCTCATGTTAAGCAGCACGTTTGAGCTTCTTCAAGAACCAATGAGGTTCTGTTTATCACAACTGAAGTGTAAGTTGATGAATGTTTATATGTGAATAAAAGACTAAATTCAATTTGTTTCGATCAAGTCTCTTCAGAAATTATGGACTAAACTGCTGAATTCATATGGATTAGTTTCACAATCTCTTTATGAACTTTTTGAAGTGGTAGTTGCATAGCTGTCAATAGAGGGACAGAAAGCTCTCAGATTTCATCAAAACTGGTGTTCCGAAGATTAATGAAAGTCTTACGTGTTTGGAACAACATGAGGGTGAGTAATTGATGACAGAATATTTGGGTGAACTATCTCTTTAATACAACATCTGTTCAAAGTTATGTGTTCTGTAATAACATTCTCAAGATGTTAGCACAATAATTGATTTATTCATCATTCATGAAATATTCGTCTAATGTTTTTTTAAACTTTATTCAGAACATTTAGAGAACATTCAAAAATAAAGTTCCTATATTGTTTGGGAATGTGCATAACCAAGAAAAACATTTTTAAAACATTTAAAATGCTGATTGTTTAGAGAACAGTCAGAATCAACGTTTTCAGATCATTAGCAAAATGTTCTTAGAACATATTTTTGTCAGCTTGTCATACTGCTCTTTTCCATACAATTTGAGTAAATAATGAAAAGTAGCATATCTTGAACATTCTGATAAACTCCCAGGAGGAAAGATGGTCATACAGGTTTGGAACATCATGAGGGTGAATAAAGATGTTTAATTTTGGCTGAACTATCCCTTTAAAAAAAATGCTTAGTTTCCAGCTGTACAGCTGATTAATGGAAATACAATGAACAGGAGCCGAAAGACAAGACATGATTGAAACAGATGAGTGTGATTGCCATGGTAATAGATGATGGCTCAAAGAGTGTGAGCTATACATACAAATTCAAAGACTTTCAGCAAGACAATGCAGACAGTGCAGGCAGCCTTTCTTTCCTTACCAGACATCAGCCACCCGGTTCACACTGCAGTATTAATAATTCTAATAAATCTGATTTTAGAACGACCTAAAATCAGCAAAAAAATAAATAATTTAAAATGCCTATTTGTACAGCCAGATGCCAAATACGCTTTGTCAAAACAACATCTGACTCATGCCTTTAAGCTCTGTTTTAAAACCTAGTGGGCTGCCTAACTTTTTACAACTTAATGATAATGTCAGCAAACTGTGCAACCTAGGCTCATTGGAAAACATGCTTATATTTTTGCAAATTTCCAAAAATGTACCTATACATACAATTCACTGCAGTTTCCAGCTAGAATGAACACTACTAGTAAAACACCAACAACTTTTGTACTGTTATGACCCCAAAACACTTTACCATTTGTAAAGGAATACATTTTGATGTAGCCAGCTCTACATGTATGGCTTTTCTGATGTAGTAAACTGATTCATCTGAGCATTGCACAGAATGAGTTCTGTGAAATATGAGTCATGAGACAAGTTTCATTTCTGAACTGCCCAATACTACAACAAACAACCATAATAAAATGTTGCCAGACTCACATTCATCTGTTGTGGATAAAACCGAACAAGCTTTTTGCGACACTCATTTCACTTTTAAAAGTGTCACGAAACGTGCAACAGGCAACATGATATTTTGCTGAAATGTCACCACAGGCAAGTTTTTCCAATGAGCCTGGGCTGCAACTGTCATGAAATCTTAACACTTTTTATCATATTGTATATTTTATAGAGCTTTTCATTTTGTAGTCTTAAAACAGGAATAGAATTAGCATTTTCAGAAAATGGATTCCCTCAGGAATTTCTTATGGGGTTAACATTACTATTATACATTATTATACATTTGGCTTCACAACATTAATTACACACACCTCAAATGTAAAGTTTTGCTGTTTGCTTTTTAAAAACAGTCAAAAATGTTTGGCAAGCTGCTAAATAAGGACTACAACTACCACAAGGCTGTGAGTTTACATGACTGGTAAAATAATCTTTAAATACCAACTTGTTAGCAACAGATATGACAATGTAATTGTTGCTTGATATCACTAAATATGACAAGTTTAATGTATTTGGTCTTGGTGGACTAGATCTGCTACGCTGCTACTGTTGATTATTGCTGTTACGCTGCTGTACAGCAATTATGGACTTGCCACTGCTAATAGATACACAAAGATCTGCTGCTGCTGCATGAATAGACATACATTACTCCCATAACAGATCTAGGCAGATGGAGCTGGGGGAGGTGGAGGGTTTCAGAGGATCTCTGATAGCACGATGCAGGACTAGCTTACAGCAAACAATGAACCAGACTATTTCAATTTTGAGCAAGCAATCTGACTGGCTACAGGATCCACAGAGGCCAATCAGCTTGTGAATGATGTGATTGCTTGCAGATTGCATGTAAAGGACCTATCAGTCTACACCCTCTAGAGTTTCATGACTGAACTAGATATATATGGGATACAACAGAGACAAACACATTCTCACAAACTCACATCAACATTTCCAGTAAAGCCACGCTGTGTGAATGGAACTGGACTGGACAACTAGTTTTCTGTAATATTCCACAGTGCGAGAGTTTTGGTTTGGTTACTTACAAAAGCGTGGAAATAATGTGCTGGTCACCTGAAGTTTTTAGATCCAATCATCCAATCAGTCTTCTCGTCAGTTTTGGGGTCTGTGCAGGACTTAAATGCCTCACTCTCATTCAGGTATTAAAGCTGCTGTCGGTTAAAGCCACATATGCTTATTCAAAACAAAGGCGAAGCTTGATGATGCCTTGATTTCGCAGAGCTTTTATTCTGCCGCAGACGACCACTTCCGCTTCTTCCGGTCATGCGTATGTGGGGGGAATGCAGTGCTGTTTTATCATATTAGATACATTTGAGTGTGTTGAAAGTTATGTTATAACGCTACTCTGTGCATTCACTCGGCGGCTACTATGAGACACTCAGTATTAGGCACGGTAAAACATGGTACTTGTGGTAAATCAAAAAGCAAAATTTAAACAATAAGACTAACTGTGTTGAGCTCCAAACAGTTGCTCTCCAGCCTAATAAAACACGAAGCATTAAAGCATCTTTGGTGTTTTCATGGTGTCTACAAACCCAATTCCAAAAAAGTTGGGACACTGTACAAATTGTGAATAAAAACAGAATGCAATGATGTGGAAGTTTCAAATTTCAATATTTTATTCAGAATACAACATAGATGACATATCAAATGTTTAAACTGAGAAAATGTATCATTTTAAAGGAAAAATAATGGCATCAACACATCTCAAAAAAGTTGGGACAAGGCCATGTTTCCCACTGTGTGGCATCCCCTCTTCTTTTTATAACAGTCTGCAAACGTCTGGGGACTGAGGAGACAAGTTGCTCAAGTTTAGGAATAGGAATGTTGTCCCATTTTTGTCTAATACAGGCTTCTAGTTGCTCAACTGTCTTAGGTCTTCTTTGTCGCATCTTCCTCTTTATGATGCGCCAAATGTTTTCTATGGTGAAAGATCTGGACTGCAGGCTGGCCATTTCAGTACCCGGATCCTTCTTCTACGCAGCCATGATGTTGTAATTGATGCAGTATGTGGTCTGGCATTGTCATGTTGGAAAATGCAACGTCTTCCCTGAAAGAGACATATGTTGTTCTAGAACTTGGATATACCTTTCAGCATTGATGGTGCCTTTCCAGATGTGTAAGCTGCCCATGCCACACGCACTCATGCAACCCCATCCCATCAGAGATGCAGGCTTCTGAACTGAGCGCTGAGAACAACTTGGGTTGTCCTTGTCCTCTTTAGTCCGGATGACATGGCATCCCAGTTTTCCAAAAAGATCTTCATAATTTGATTGGTCTGACCACAGAACAGTTTTCCACTTTGCCACAGTCCATTTTGAATGAGCCTTGGCCCAGAGAAAACGCCTGCGCTTCTGGATCATGTTTAGATATGGCTTCTTTTTTGACCTATAGAGTTTTAGCCGGCAACGGCGAATGGCACGGTGGATTGTGTTCACCGACAATGTTTTCTGGAAGTACTCCTGAGCCCATGTTGTGATTTCCATTACAGTAGCATTCCTGTATGTGATGCAGTGCCGTCTAAGGGCCCGAAGATCACGGGCATCCAGTATGGTTTTCCGGTCTTGACCCTTACGCACAGAGATTGTTCCAGATTCTCTGAATCTTTGGATGATATTATGCACTGTAGATGATGATAACTTCAAACTCTTTGCAGTTTTTCTCTGAGAAACTCCTTTCTGATATTGCTCCAGTATTGTTGGCGCAGCATTGGGGGAATTGGTGATCCTCTGCCCATCTTGACTTCTGAGAGACACTGCCACTCTGAGAGGCTCTTTTTATACCCAATCATGTTACCAATTGACCTAATAAGTTGCAAATTGGTCCTCCAGCTGTTCCTTATATGTACATTTAACTTTTCCGGCCTCTTATTGCTACCTGTCCCAACTTTTTTGGAATGTGTAGCTCTCATGAAATTCAAAATGAGCCAATATTTGGCATAACATTTCAAAATGTCTCACTTTCAACATTTGATGTGTTATCTATATTCTATTGTGAATAAAATATAAGTTTATGAGATTTGTAAATTATTGCATTCTTTTTTATTCACAATTTGTACAGTGTCCCAACTTTTTTGGAAACGGGCATCCATGTCCTGGTTAAAATTGCTTATTTCTCTGGACAATCATGACATTCTTGGAAACATTTGGGACAATGTACAGTAAGTACACAAGTCAACAAAATATATAACATTGTTCTAGTGTTTTTTTTATTTGATATTTTAATCCAAAAATCTTACATATTGTGCCTTTAATTTGACATTGAGAATTTGAATGAAAATTAATTTGTTGTTTCAAATATAAGACTTTACAGATTTTATATCTTTGATATTACTTTAGTCACTGACACTGTGGTTAGAGTAGATATACCCCATTGCACGTTCACAGTATTCGAAATACTGTAGTAGCCTATCAGAATACAATCTCTACAGTCTTTACAATGACACACACTGTATAAAGCTCCCAGATTGTCATTTTTACAACTCAAAACATATTTAAAAATTGTTTTATAGAGGTTTTGTCTATTGAAAGTTTTTTTTTTTTCCCCGGAAAGACTTTTGATCTGCCGAACACTAAACGCACTGTACTTCTATACCTCACAGCCTCGTTTTCATTCATGTCAAAAATTAAATATGCCGCTACCTTGACTGAGGTCTATTGTAAGCTGCTGTGTGAACAGGAAATTTCAAAGCTCAAATTCTCAAAACTGGCCTTGTCATAACAAACAAAAAACAAACTCTAAATAATGTCTGTTTAGAGTAACATTCTCCAAAAATTGGATTTTACTGACGTTATCAAGGACTTTCTAGATAGAACAACTAGGAATAAAGTTTCTAAAGTTATGTAATTTAAATGTATTCATACATAGGCACACATTTTAATGCCTATGTATTGATTAATGGCATATTGATTATTCAGAGTAAGGGGGACTATACCGTAATTCTGTAACCCATGACTGAACAGCTCTATTAATAGTAAATATTTCTAGCTGTGCATTGTGGGATTGCCTTCCAAGCAAAAAATATGTGATACTGCCTTATAATTTCACTAAAGCAAAGTATCTTCCCTGAACGAGGCAGTCTACTCTAAGGAATAGCATCTCTAACTCGCCTACGATGCATTAAAATGCTGCCTCCGTGGGCAGCTCACAAGGTTTTGGAACAGAGCATTAGTGCTTTTTTTCCTCCCAACACTGGGTTTATTGGGTTCATCTAGTACATTCTTTCACGACTGTGTTTATCAGATGAATAAAACAACAGGCAAAAGCAGTTGAATGTTTTGGGTATTTTTTTTTTTTTTTTTTTACACAAGCAAAAAGCTCAAAGGCATTTGCATGCCACATTCTGTGCTCACCATTATATCATCATCCAAAACAATGCAGCCAGCGTCAGCCTTTAAAGCTTTTTCATATGCAACACACGCAAACCCCAGTGATTGTCGGGAGATCCTCTATTGATTCGACACCGTCATGCGTATTACGCAATACGATGGCTATTTATAGAGCATAGACTCTATGATGAATTAACAACACCCACGCATCTCTGGATAATGGATGACGATGACGCTGCCGGTGTTCTGGGATCATTAAATGCTTTTCGTGAGAAAATGATAATCCAATAAAGCATGTCATCAAATCTCTTTTTTAATCCTCAGATCAGTAAACATCTCTAAGGTCCACATCTGTTCTTTACAAACCGCCTGGCCAAATACAATCTGGTGGTAATGTTAAACCTCAGCTACAAATGCAATACGTGGTTGACGTGTGATTACGTGTGATTGCTGGGATCCAGTGTAATGATATTCCCAGAGCCTTATTGCATGTGTAATATTTATATACTAATATTTATAACCGCTACAAAGAGCTGTGCATGCTCACTTCACATTCCACACGGAGACAGCTTCCCATTTCTGGGATACGCATATTTCATCACTGGACTGTAGTGAGACTTCTACAACACAAATTGGCACAATGCCAAAAGTACTTAAAATACTAATTTATGGTCATAAGAACTGTAAAAGGGTATATTTTTATTTGTGTGATTTTGTAAAATAAAGAAAACAAACAGGATGCCTCTTTCGGCCATCTCGGTTTCCTTTCCATGAAATTTTTCACAACAATTAATTGAAACTCATGTATAGGCTACTACTTGTCGCAGAGTTTTTCTTTTGTTAATCTGTAGGCCTCTTTAAGTGAAATATATTTAGTGTATATCCTTTTATATAAATTTAATTTTATTCTGTTTTTCTCCATTCACAGAAGTGCTGATAGAAGTGCTGCATGATGTGACGATGTATGAATCATCATGTTCTGTTCCCTCGGTTCCCTCATTTCTGCTTCATTTTTAACAATAAATGTTTCTTGAGCATCAAATCATCATGTCAGAATGATTTCTGAAGGATCATGTGACACTGAAGACTGGAGTAATGATGCTGAAAATTCAGCTTTGCATCAAAGGAATAAATTACATTTTAAAATATATTCATATAGACAACATGTATTTTAAATTGTAATAATATTTCACATTATTACTGTTTTTACAATATTTTTTAATCAAATAAATGCAGCCTTGGTGAACATTAGAGACTTTACAATTCAATTTTGAAAATCTTTCACTGATTTACATACTGTGGCGAGGCGGGGGACCGTGAGAGCGGGCCGGTGGCGAATGTTAATGAGCGTCAGCTGTGCGCCACACCGGCCTCGCCTCATGGAGGAGTGACGGGAGTATAAAAGGAGGAGCGACGACATGGCAAGACGAGAGAGGACCAGGCCTGGATTTTATTTTGTGTTTTGTTTTGTGTATGTAGGCGGCAGTCGGCCGTGAGGGGCTGCCGCCATTATTGTGTTTTGTTTTGTTTTTAGGCGGCAGTCGTCCGTGAGGGGCTGCCGCCGACGTTATGGGTTATTTTATTTTTGATTAAAGTTTTTAAATGTTCGCCGGTTCCCGCCTCCTTCTTCTCTGATCGTTCATTGTTGTTACACATACATTTTTAGAATGTTCAGCATTCAAAATGTAACCAACCGCAATGACGTAAATGTAATATTTGCATACTGAACTATGATTGATCTTTTATTTCTTGCATCTATTTAACTATGCAACATCATTAAATAAGATGTGTAGTATATGTACTTACTTGTTGCAGACCAAAGCGACACAGCCACATTTTCTCAGCCATGGCATAACTATCAGTTTGACCAATTGCAGATGAGGGGGCATTTAGGAAACCTGTATGAAAACAAAAAAGTCACATTTCACCTTAAATGCACTGCAAAGTCAGCATCACCTGTTGATTTTAATTAACAGCTGAAAGAAAAAAATTACGCAGTATTTGATTTACACAGAAATGCAAAACTAGTTTGCAAAACCACACTACAAGTGTGGGGTCTTTTAATCAGTACGATGCATAATGCATCCGATTTAGAGGTCAAACTAAAATCCAGGCTTATACAGGCACTGTGCTTCCGTCATTTATTAATGGAGTCCGGAAGCTGCTCATGCCTTAACTGATTTTTTCCCTCTCTTATGTTTGCGAAAAGAGACGCTTCTGAGAAAGTAAGATTACTGATAGAGGAGGAACTGGGGATGAAAAGAGGGAGGGCATGAGATTAAGAGAGATAGAGAAGCAGAAATGTCAGTCTAGGGAACATTTAAGAGAAATGTAAAGGCTCTTAATAAAGCTCTTTTCTAGTGCTCTTTCTATAACAATTAGAAAATGCATCTTATAGCTCAAGAAAGCATTTATACAAAGCCTAATGGAGTATATAATAACAAAATAACAATTTTTATAAATATAGTTTTCCTCTTGTATAGTAGTGTTGTCTTTCTTAAGTTAAACAAAGTTTGAATAAAATCTAAAAACTTACATAAAAACTTGAATGCAAATTATAAATGTTGCTTTGGCAACTAACTTAAACAAAATACATTTAATTGTTGGTACTAAAATGACTAAAACAAAAACTAAATTCAAAATGAAAACAAAAAATATAAAAATTAAAGCAAATTCATCTATAATAGTATATAAATTATACTAGTACAGCACTATATTTAAACTAGATTTGTAAATTTTCTGACAAAAATATGAATAGTGTGCAGTGGTTTGCCTGTGCAAATCTCACCATGACTGTTGTTTTTAGTGGTTGTCAATGGTGTTGCTATGCAGTTGCTAAGTTGTAACACTATTAAAAAAATTAGTTAAAAATATTGAATAGACACACTTCGTCATGTCTCCCATTTGGACTTTTTTGTTTAGTTTGCATTTTGTCCTGTTCTGTTCCTGTTACCCGTTTCTAGATCTGTAGTCATTCTGTAATTCTTTTGGTTCCCCTTTCTTCTCCCTGATCATTTGCACCTGTATCTAGTTAGTGTTGTTATCTTCTGTTTGGTGGATACTTGTTTTCTAGCTCCTTGTGCCCGAGGCAGTGGAGTCCACCACTGCTCCTTCCAAGCCCAGTGGTCTCAGCGCTTCTAAGTCCGATGGTCTCAAGTCCGGTGCTTCCGAGTCAGATGGGCTCAACGCTTCTGGTGGTCCCAAGCCCAGTGGTCCCAGTGCTCCCAAGCCTGGTGGTCCCAAATCTGGTGGTCTCAGCACTTCCAAGCCCAGTGGTCCCAACGCTCCAAAGCCTGGTGTTCCCAAATCTGGTGGTCACAGCGCTTCCAAGTCCGGTGGTCCCAAGTGGTCCCAATGCTCCAAAGCCTGGTGTTCCCAAATCTGGTGGTCTCAGCACTTCAAAGTCTGGTGGCCTCAGCACTTCCAAGTCTTTTGGTCCCAAATCTGGCACTTCCAAGTCCAGTGGTCTCAGAGGTCATCCCACTGTCCATGGTGCTTCCGGTAATGGCCACCGCTATTCTGTGTGTTTGGGCCACACACAGATCTCCAGAGGTGGCAGCATTCCACCACAGCTCCTCCTAAGGCGTCGTCATCCACCACAGCTCCCTCTAAGCCATCTGCTCACTGTGTCACGGCCTTAGAGATGATGATGTGATGACCATCCCTGTGGTCTGCCTTGGATGTCTTCTGCTCTGTCTGCTCCGCCTTGGTGGTCTCTGAATTCGTCTGCCCCGCTTTGGTTTCCTTGCTCTATCAGCTGCGCCTTGGAGTCTCCCTGCTCTGCCCTGGCTCGCTGCGCCACCCTGGTTGTCCCATGCTCCACCTAAGGCCCTGTGGTCTGCAGGTCCACTTCCACAGGCCTGTCCCTCCATCCCTCCCCCATGTCCGCCTTCGCTCCACAACCGTCCTGGAATTTTGCTTTTGTTTTTTTTTATTTGTGGCGCTTTTGGAAGCATTCTGTCATGTCCCTCATTTGGACTTTAGTTTGCATTTTGCCCTGCTCTGTTCCTTTGTTTTGTTTAATAAGCTTACACCTGCACGTGTAGTTCCACACCTTTGCCTGCCTTCCTTGCCCTCCCTTGTTACAGAACGACTGACCAACTAACAAAGCAAACATTGGGGCTTAAATACAAAGGGGATAACAAGACTAACTAGACACAGTTACAAATGATCAGGGAGAAACGAGGGGAAACAAAATAACTACAAAAGGACTACAAAACTAGAAACAGGAACAGGACAGGGCAAAATGCAAGCTAAACATAAAAATCCAAAATGGGAAACATGACATGCTTAGCAATAATCAGTGTATGGAACAAAAAAAATCCAAAATACTGTCTTGTGTCAAGAGTTCCCTGAAAAACTCAGTAGAGAGATCCTTCCGTAAACCTGCTCCCGCCAATAAATCCATTAAATCTAGTCCATCATTAAAAGTATTGGACTCATTTGTGTCCGTACTGTAATTACTATGTGAGGGCAGCATGTTGGGCTGCTTTTGTCTTTGATCATGGCTGATTGAATGGGAAACTGGTTAAAATGTGCGCCTTGTTAAAAGCCACGGCCCTGGAAATGAGTCTTTGTGCATACAAAATTCCTCTGCGGCTCCCATTACGTCTGTTGGAAGATAATAGTGTAGAGCTACTAGACATGCAGACATACTCAGTTGCTTGGCCAAAATAACAATCAGGATAAAAAGGAGAGAATTAGACATGCATAGTCTTCACCTACGGGGCAAGAACCTTGAATGGAAATGTGCGTTCAGAGTGTCAGATGAAGATGAAGAAGAAGAGAGTTAGTTGGTCTGGTTTATGTTTTAATCAGTTTTCAGTGAATCTCATATGATGTTCCCCTACCCACAATACTCTGCAAGTGCCACAAAACAATTGAGGATGCTATTCTACATAATTTGACCAAATAACAGAAAAGCAAATATGCACACTTTCACAAACTATTGCAGAAGTTTTGCAGTTTGTCTAGTAACTAGAGTTATTGTAAATGATCACCCTTTGGAGTCATTGGTTTACCTTTGTATTCCCCACAGACACAGTAATGTCATAGTGCAGAGGTCAATGTGCATCTAACTTACTTTTGAGGTTATGGTTCTACAGAAATAGTTAAAGTTTTAAATACAGAGTTAAACATACATTTGTTATATGTTAGTGAAACGCCAAATAAGCTACAGGGAAATAATGTGCTCGCTTAGAGAATGTCTCTAATTTATATGTAATATGTATAATTTTTTCATATTCATATTCATTCAGATTACTTGCTGTAATAATTTTGCCTTTTTTTTTTTTACATTTATATGCATTGCTTTTGCTTGGCATCTTATTTGCTGTTATTTTATTTCTTGTTTTTATAGGTGTTTTTTTGTTGTTGTTGTCTGCACTTAAATGTGAACAATGATGTGCAATGTATTCAAGTTTAGCACATGAAGATAAATAAATATAAAAGAAACTGCCAGAAACTCTCTGTGTCTTGCTTGTGACTATAGATAAAATGAAGGATGTTTCACCACCTCGTCTGGCTTGTCTTTCCGTTGGTGTAGTTTAATGTCAGCCGTTGTTTAATCCGCATTAATCAGCGTTTGTTCTCGAAGCGGCCCCGTTCCTCTCTCACTCAGCCAAGTGACGTCACATGTGTTCATTGCAGCTGCACAAACAGAAACACAGGAATAACTAAGAACTGTCCGCATGCTCTGCCAAGATGTCATGCTATATTTTTTTTTAAACAATAAAGACATGTTTATTTTTAAAGCACTGAAGGTGAGGAAAGGAAAGCAGAAGAGAGGATGAGAGATAAAAGAAGGAAGTGTTACCATGATACAAAAGCAGATGGGCTACATTAATCAATGGATTTCATGGAAAAACACAGATTATGTGGAATGATCAAGAAAACAATAGATAGATAGATATTTTATATATAGTAAGATGGTGCACTCTGATTACTTATTAATGGGAGAAACTGCAACGCCCAATATGGCGAATAAGCCCCGCCTTCTAAATGAAAGAGCCAATCGTTGCTTAGAAAAGTCATCACGTCACTGCAGCTGCCGAAGCTCCGGTTGCTATAGAAACAGGCAGTGTTCTAAGACATGCGTTTCGAACTGTGCGTGCGCATTAGCTTTGTCCAGGCTGAAAAATTTGTTTGTTATATGTCCTGATTCGAGCGTTTAGAAACAAAATTTATGAAGCAGTTGTTTCGTTAGTGATTCCAAATATAAAATATTACATTTTATCATAAGCTTGGTGAACAGTTTTGGAGAATTTGATGTTTCCCCATTCAAAGATGGCCGCTGAGTGAAATGACTTGTCTTAAAAGGACTTTGCTTTTATGTTCTGTTTTTAACATGAAAGCCTATTCACTCATTATATGGAAGAGAGCAGCTTGGACATCCTGCTAAACATCTCTTTTGGTGTTCTAAGCAAGAAAGGTTTGTAACGACATGAGAGTGAGCAAATGATGAGAGAATGTTTCATTTTTGGATGAACTATCCCTTTAAAAGCACTGCCATGTCTTTGAAGTTCCACCTCAGGACATCAAAACCACATGTTTATCTCCCAGAGAGGGTCAGTGTCACCTCTTATTTACCCCTGGTTACCCATATATGAGGACCTTATACTTCCTGTTTTACATCATCTTGCGAAATTCAACTCTTACTAATCAAAAAATGTCACAATTGCACACTGCACAGACATACTTGATTGTTAACCATTGTCTTTTTACAGCAACTGAAGTCTGTCTACATCACTGAATCATTATTTTCTTGTTTATCACTGTAAAGCTGCTTTGAAGAAATCTGTATTGTATCAAGTGCTATATAAATAATGGTGACTTGACCACATCCCTAACCAACACACAACCTGACGCTCTGTGTCTGTCAAGACACAACAAAAACAGACCATCTGTGCGTATTTGATCCAGCACCTGCACCCCTTACGTAAACATGGTGCTCAGAAATAAGCAGTGTCTGTTTAACTTCAGCCGAGCATTTATAGGAAGCACCAGCAGCCACTTCCTGTTGAGAGAAATGCTTGGTGTGCCTAATAATAACCGGAGCACAGGGCTAGCGCACAGCGTTTTTGTTGGACTAGAGGGAGAGGTGCCCGGCTAACACACCCACAGCTAATACAGTCTGTTTAGCAACTATTCATTCATTCCTGGGACTCGGTACTTAAGAGCTCAGCCTGTGTACACTCTCAACACGAGCGTCAATAAAAGAAGCGGCCTGAAATTTCAGGCCTCTAATAGCTGCATGTTATGTAAGGGATCATTTTCAGTCGTAATGCAAAGCAAAGGGGTCTTGTATCGGGTTTCAATGGTGATGATGAATGTAAGTTATAACACTTATTACATGGATATTTGCCACAAAAAAAAAAAAAAAAAAAAAAAAAAAATAATATATATATATATATATATATATATATATATATATATATATATATATATATATATATATATATATATATATATATATATATATATATATATATATATATATATATATATATATATATATATATATATCACACCATGTCGGAATTACCGTAATTACCAGATGTCCTTGTAACCTCTGAATTTTCTGAGAACTCCGACTTGTACCATGTGACCACTGTGCCACCTGACCACTGCAGATTCATTTTGCCATTGATAGTGTTGCCACAGAAACACATAATTCGAGTCTGAGGATGTGAATAGCTCCGTGTAGAATGTCATGGGTTGTCATCTCGAAATTACAGTAATGACGACATGGCGTGAATGTAAGAACTCCATGATCCAATCAATGGTAACAATAGTTTTTGTAAAATGTGATACAGTTTTGTCAGGATTGTTTAGGAAGTTTATTATTAGGCTATAAATATCTTCACTGTCTATTTTAGACATCTTACATCTGACATCTATCTTACTGACTTTTGAACAGAACTGTATGTAGGAAATCAGTTTATAGGGAAAATTATGCATTCTAGCGGATATTATGCAAATATTTAACTGCAGAATGCAGAGAATGTCCAATCAGAATAAAGTATTCCAGAGATCTGTCTAATAATACGTACTATATGGGTTCAACATTTGCAAATTGTGCTGAATGTTTTATATACTCAACTGCAGTTTGTCTACTGTGTGTACACGTTAGATTGACTAAAATAGTGTATATCAAGGGATTATCTATAGTAACTACATCCAGAGCTGTAGTAACAGAAAACATCATGCAGCGTTTAGCAGACCGTATAAGAAGGTTACAGGACAAAACAGATTTCAATGTGTTTTTATAAACTGAAGCTTCTAGGATGTTTTTCTGCATGAACTAAATAAAAATGAAATGTACATTTGAAAATAGTACTAAAATAAAAACTAATTTAAAATGCAAAACAATAATAATCTTTATTTTCATATGTTTAAACTTGCAATTCTGTCAACCTATTTTCAACCAAACTAACTTTCAGTACACTAATTAGACAACCAGTCCCTTAGGAGCAACCTGGAGGTAAGTGCTTCACTCAGTGGTTGCAGAACTTTTCAGTTCTTGATTCAGAGACCAAACTAACAACCCTGTGTTGTCCCTTCACCTTCAGGCCTCGTCATTACCTCCACTCAGCTCATAAAAAACACTAAGTCAGGCATTGAGATAAAGAGGACAAGAAAACATGCCACAGTGTGCTGTACCCTGGGGGATGGACACGGCCACCTGAGAGTTGTGGAGCAATGGGTAATGACACTTAGCTGTTGCTGGGTAAAGAATCTCCACCCCTCCATCTGATTGGCTGTCACTATTTGGCTGTCACTTAAAGCCCCGCCCCTCTCAAAGCTCTTGATTCAGGACACGAGGAGACACGCAGATGACGTGACGAGGGAACTTGTCAGTCGGTGTTATTTGCTATAATCATTAGTGTATCCTCGTACTGTCAGGGAGAGACGGTTGCATCCTGTGGCAGTTCAACAGCTGTTGAGAGATGCAAACTTGAAACTTGAAACTTGAAATGCAAAGATGGACCCCTGACCAGTTATTTGTAGTTTCCATCGATGTCAGTCCAGACTCTAGACAAAATAAGACAGGACCAAATGAAATGCAAGGGGACTCACTTTTAACATTATAAAATTATTGATTTAATGTAATAATGTAAATAATATTAAATAAGGAAATATATTAAATAAATAAAATATACTAAATAATATAGCTTGTATAAATAGAAAAATATAAATGTAAATAAAATAAAATAAAAACATTGATATATATAAATTTAAAACTAGATTTAAAACTATATTAAAATATATTACTATAATTATAGAAATAATAATAAATAAGAAATAATTGCAACTTTTTATCTTGCAATTCAGACTTTTTTCTCACTTCTTATAATGTCAGAATTGCGAGAAACCGCAACTGCAAGAAAAAAACAGAATTGAAAAAAGCCAGAATTGCAACAAAAAGTATTTTTCAAAGTCAAAATATATATGAGATATGACATATATCCTGAGATATAACGTCTCAATTGTGAGATATGACATATCTTGAGATATAACATCTCAATTGTGAGATATGACATATATCTTGAGATATAACGTCTCAATTGTGAGATATGACATATATCCTGAGATATAACATCTCAATTGTGAGATATGACATACACTCACCTAAAGGATTATTAGGAACACCATACTAATACTGTGTTTGACCCCCTTTCGCCTTCAGAACTGCCTTAATTCTACATGGCATTGATTCAACAAGGTGCTGAAAGCATTCTTTAGAAATGTTGGCCCATATTGATAGGATAGCATCTTGCAGTTGATGGAGATTTGTGGGATGCACATACAGGGCACGAAGCTCCCGTTCCACCACATCCCAAAGATGCTCTATTGAGTTGAGATCTGGTGACTGTGGGGGCCATTTTAGTACAGTGAACTCATTGTCATGTTCAAGAAACTAATTTGAAATGATTCGAGCTTTGTGACATGGTGCATTATCCTGCTGGAAGTAGCCATCAGAGAATGGGTACATGGTGGTCATAAAGGGATGGACATGGTCAGAAACAATGCTCAGGTAGGCCGTGGCATTTAAACGATGCCCAATTGGCACTAAGGGGCCTAAAGTGTGCCAAGAAAACATCCCCCACACCATTACACCACCACCACCAGCCTGCACAGTGGTAACAAGGCATGATGGATCCATGTTCTCATTCTGTTTACACCAAATTCTGACTCTACCATCTGAATGTCTCAACAGAAATCGAGACTCATCAGACCAGGCAACATTTTTCCAGTCTTCAACTGTCCAATTTTGGTGAGCTCGTGCAAATTGTAGCCTCTTTTTCCTATTTGTAGTGGAGATGAGTGGTACCGGTGGGGTCTTCTGCTGTTGTAGCCCATCCGCCTCAAGGTTGTGTGTGTTGTGGCTTCACAAATGCTTTGCTGCATACCTCGGTTGTAACGAGTGGTTATTTCAGTCAAAGTTGCTCTTCTATCAGCTTGAATCAGTCGGCCCATTCTCCTCTGATCTCTAGCATCAACAAGGCATTTTCGCCCACAGGACTGCCGCATACTGGATGTTTTTCTCTTTTCACACCATTCTTTGTAAACCCTAGAAATGGTTGTGCGTGAAAATCCCAGTAACTGAGCAGATTGTGAAATACTCAGACCGGCCCGTCTGGCACCAACAACCATGCCACGCTCAAAATTGCTTAAATCACCTTTCTTTCCCATTCTGACATTCAGTTTGGAGTTCAGGAGATTGTCTTGACCAGGACCACACCCCTAAATGCATTGAAGCAACTGCCATGTGATTGGTTGATTAGATAATTGCATTAATGAAAAATTGAACAGGTGTTCCTAATAATCCTTTAGGTGAGTGTATATCCTGAGATATAACATCTCAATTGTGAGAATTAAGGCATATATCCTGATATATAACATCTCAATTGTGAGAATTAAGGCATATATCCTGATATATAACATCTCAATTGTGATTGAGGGGGGGGAGAAAGCTTTTAGGGCAATGCTGATTATCTTTATTAATATGGTTGTTGCAATAGCGCTCTGTTAAGTAGAGAATTAGTTAGGGAAGCCATTAGAAAGTTTATTGCCAGCACAGTGTGAGCAGTCACGTCCCATAATGCTTGAAAAAGTTGATTACATAAGAAGCTACGTGTGCAGTGTTGGATTTATCAGTGGGAAACACGCTGTTAAGTAGTCAGACATAATGCCCCAGGAAATCTGTGGCGCATTAACAGATGCTCTGAATAATTATAGTAACTGCATTATGTAGGTGTTGTGAAATAATATGAATTGAACTTCAAGTCATATAACAGAGGTTTCAAACAAGGCACATTGCTTTGCCTGCAAACAGTGTGTTTACATGCACAACAATACTATCAAAAATCTGAAAAAAAGTTCAAATGTATTACGTTCTTGAACAGTTTATGACCTTTACCCACTGATGGGTTATTATTAGGTGTAACTGATGTAAGATAATGCATGTAAATGCACTCAATATAACACAAATGGTATACTAGTGAACTATACACTCGTGACTTATTTACATATGCCAGGAAACATTTCGAATAATTACATCAGAAATGCAGTTTATTTTGAGAGGCAAGTCAGGTTGTTGATGCGGTGTTGATGCTGGTTGTTGATGCTGGTTTCCCAGGCCCAAGAAATGCACCATGTTTACTTTACACGGCTCACCAGACATTACAAATCCAAGATTGTGAAGCAGCAAGGGCTGCCGGTATGGATGGGTAAACAGCTGAGAGCACAGTGAGAGATGAATTATTGAGGCCATTTTGGCATCTATACTTGCAGAGGTCAGTATGTATTGGCAGTAAATCGAACTTTTAGCACAGCAGTATTTTAGAAACATGCAGAGAGAAGAAATAAAGCCAACAATGGACCATTTTTTTCACAGTCAATACCAGACAACTGGTTGCAAAGGTGTTCTAAGTGATTTCTAGCATATTGCTATGTGGTTGCTATGATGTTGTGGGTAGTTGCCAAGGTGTTGCTATGTTGTTGCAAATGTGTTCTGAATGTTTTTTTACCATTTTACTATGACATTGTGGGTGGTTACAGAGGTGTTGCTATGCGGTTGTAAAGGTGTTCTCAGTGATTTTTAACACATTGCTATGTAGTTGCTATGATGTTGTGGGTGGTAGCCAAGATGTTGCTATGCGGTTGCAAATGTGTCTTGAGTGTTTTTAGCACATTGCTGTGTGGTTGGTATGATGTTGTGAGTGGTTGCCGAGGTGTTGCTATGCAGTTGTAAGGGTGTTCTGAGTGATATTTAGTATGTTGCTATGGGGTTGCCATTATGTTGTTGGTGGTTGCTGAGGTCTTTCTATGCGGTTGCAAAGGTTTTCAGAATAATTTTTAGCATGTTGTTATGGTTCTGATGGTTTTCTGCATTTGCTATCCGCTATGTTGCTATGGTGCTATTTTGCTAGCTTGTTGCTTACTAACCCCAGTCTTGATGATTTTCTGGTCTCACTTTCAGAGGATTTTCTTAATTTGCCCAATAAAATGTCAGATCCCTTTAAAAAATGAAAACCACACATTATTTGATCATTTGTTACATGTTGAAATTTCATACTGTATAGGGTTAGGGGTTTATTCAATTTCGTAACTAAGTATAAGGGATAGTAATAGTGATGCATGCCAAAGTAAGCAACACACACAAAAAGATTTCCTACATTAACTCACATCTACTATTTTACTTAGAATGAATCAATCTGTCATGAATGAAGCTTGTTCACAAATATAGCGGTTTAAAGGTCTCTATGCGATATGACAAACACACTATGCGAAAGCTCAAATATATCTTCTGAGGTAAAAGTCCATACTGTAGTACAAACCATATCAAAGTCCCTCTCTCTTTTGGTGGACCTGTTAAAACACAGGTGTACTCCCAACCTTGGCTTCCAGATCATCAGTACACGACAAAGAAACAGCAAACATGAACTTCTGTAAACTAAAGACTGCTGAACAAACACACGTCTGCCAGAAAATTAAAGCTGACATGAGGAGGACACGTTATTTACTCACCATCATGTTATTCTGAACCCATCTGACTTTCAGTCTTCTGTGGAGCACAAAAGATTCATTTATATTTTCATCTATATTTTTTCATATAATGAAAGTATATTTCTAATCAAGCTTTAAAATGACAAAAAATGCCAAAAAGATGGGACTGGAACAACATGAGTTTGAGAAAACGATGATAGAGTGTTAATTTTTTGGTGAACTATTCCTTTAATTTCACATTTAACACTATTCAGTGTCAGAAAGGTGAGAAATGGTTGTTAAAGGGCGAACAAGGAAGTGAAAGTCATTCTCTAATCAGCTAAAGGTCAAAGTATATGTAATGAATAAATCAAAAAGGTTTGCACTATCTTATCACAGCCAGCAAAACACGAAGCTGTTCAACAGAGGGTCATTCACAGTGCTCTCTGTATAAACCGTGTGCATGCATCCTTCATTTTTCTGAGCAAATCCTTCCCCCACCCCTTCGCTCCAGTCCATCCATCTGTTGCTACTCACAAGGATAATTATGGAGACGTACAGGAGGAAAAATCAACAAGAGTTGGATAAGGCCTATCAGATATTTGCAATGCAAACAGTCGGAGCATGGTGTGCTTCTGACCCCTCAGGATTCAGGTCACTGGCAATCATTTACTAGACTGTAGCCAAAAAGGACTTGAGCTAATGTATCTACAGGGCATTTGGCAAAAAAGGCATTCCAGAGAAGCGATAGAACGATAGACGGACGGACGGACGGACGGACGGACGGACGGACGGACGGACGGACGGACGGACGGACGGACAGACAGACAGACAGACAGATAGATAGATAAAAATTGTCAGCATAGTTAAAGCTGAATTTAGCATCAGAGATAAATACAAGTTATAATCAGGGTAAATCAAGGATTCTGCTTCCTAGTGCTTACTTTACTGTAGTAACAGTCCAGCGCTAACAAAGCCATATGTTTAACTCTCCTCCTCAACAGTCCAAAAGCCCTATCAAGGTGAATCAACACACATGCTCTCAAACATGTAAGCTAGCAGACTGGAGTCATGTCCCAGTTAACAGATGGCTGCTACTGAAGAAGTCATGTTAGATATGGAGATTTCAGTCATTAATCAACACACAGAACACATTTATAGGCCTATTCAGAGAGTAACTTCTGTAGGCTACATGAGGATGTGAGGTCATTTTAGCATGTACAGGCACTAGCCTGCAAGGAGAAAAGGCACAATTAGCCAACTGTTTATGACAAACATCTCTTCCAAAGCAAAACATCTGATTTTTGATCTGATCTGAGTTTTCTGAGTAGGAATTGACCCAGAAATATATATAAATATACATATATATATATATATATATATATATATATATATATATATATATATATATATATATATATATATATATATATATATATATATATATATATATATATATATATATATATATATATATATATATATATATATATATATATATATATATATATATATATATATATATATATATATATATTTAAACTTTGATAATTTGGTTATTTTGTTGCCATGTAAATAGTCTTTTCACCCTGAGTAATTGGTATTGGCCGATAAAAGCAATTGGCCGATTCCTATCCAATAATTGCAAAGAACTTTATGACTTTTGATAAGAAACAAAGCCTCATCTTTCAAATTCTGTTGATTTTATCACAAAATGAAGGCTTTTGTTTTGACGCTCTTAAATGTGATGTGACAGATCGCTGTAGTGCCTCAGTTCAATCGGAGTGCGAGTCCTTCCACTTTACATTTACATTTACGTTTATGCATTTGGCAGATGCTTTTATCCAAAGTGACTTACATTGCATTCAAGGTACACATTTTACATTTTGTCAGTTCTTGCTTTCCCTGGGAATTGAACCCATGACCTTGGTGTTGCTAGCGCCACGCTCTATTGTTTGAGCTACAGAAAAAAGCTTTAATACACGTTATAGCACAAAAAAACATGCATGAACATCAGAAGGTTTGTTGAAAGATACAGTGCAACTTACAGAGATGTATCATGTCTCATATAAGTCACTCAATCAGTGACGAAAAAAGCAGCCAGAAAAATGGAGCACAGCTGGAAGAAAACCAAACTGGAGGTTTTTCGTGGAAAGAGAGCATGATTGCATACAGAAAGGCCGTAAAAACTGCTAGATCTGCTTATTTCTCGACTCTCTTAGAAGAAAACAAACACAACCCTAGGTATTTATTTGATACAGTGTATTATATAGTACAAATTAACCAAAAATAAAGCTTCAACTTCTGATTTTTGTAAACAGCACAGCTGTAATGATTTTATGAACTTCACGTGCAAGATTGATAATATTAGGAAGAAAATAACTGTACAACCATCTACTACAGTATTGCATCAGACAAAATTACATTCATTCACTGCTATAGGAGAAGAATTGGCTAAACTCGTTAAATCATCAAAATCAACAACATGTATGCTCGACCCTATACCGACTAAGCTACTAAAAGAGATGCTTCAAGAGATCATAGATCCTCTTCTTAATATCAATTCATCTTTGTCATTAGTATATGTGCCGAAAATGAGGTACCGCAACTTGATCCTACAGAATTAGTCAATTACAGGCCAATCTCAAATACCCTTTCTGTAAAAAAATACTAGAAAAGGCAGCATCTTCACAACTTGAATAGACTCAAGAATTATTAGTGGAGTTGCATTGGCATTGGCATTAGTGGAATTGCATTGGCATGGTTTAAATCATACTTATCTGACCGTTATCAGTTTGTAGCAGTAAATGAAGAGATGTCACACCGATCACAAGTTCAGTATGGAGTACCGCAGGGCTCAGTGCTAGGACCATTGCTCTTCACCCTGTACATGCTACCACTGGGAGATATCATTAGGAAGCATGGCATTAGTTTTCACTGTTATGCTGACGATACTCAGCTCTATATTTCTTTGCACCCTGACGAAACTTACCAATTCACAAGATTAACGGAATGCATCGCTGATATAAAACATTGGATGAGTAGTAATTTCCTACAACTTAATTCTGAAAAAAATATGAATTTTTAATTATTGGACCAAAAACCTCACCATAAGTAGTAACCTAGAATTCTGTCTAACACTCGATGGCTGCTCTGTCAAGTCCTCGTCATCAGTTAGGAACCTGGGTGTGCTCTTTGATACTAATCTTTCATTTGAAAGCCACGTTTCTAGCATCTGTAAAACCATATTTTTCCATCTTAAAAATATATCTAAATTACGGCGCATGCTTTCAATGCAAAATGCTGAACAGTTAATTAATGCGTTCATGACCTCAAGGCTAGATTATTGTAATGCTTTACTGGGTGGTTGCCCTGCTCGCTTAATAAACAAACTCCAGCTGGTCCAAAACGCAGCAGCTCGAGCTCTTACTAGAACAAGGAAGTATGACCATATTAGCCCGGTTCTGTCAACACTGCACTGGCTCCCTATCACACATTGTATACATTTTAAAATCTTGCTTTTTACTTACAAAGCACTAAATGGTTTAGCTCCCCAGTACTTGAGCGAACTCTTAACGCATTATACTCCATCACGTCTATTGCGGTCTCAAAACTCTGGCCAGTTGATAATACCTAGAATATCAAAATCAACTGCAGGCGGTCGATCCTTTTCCTATTTAGCGCCTAAACTCTGGAACAGTCTTCCTAGCATTGTTCAGGAAGCAGACACACTCTGTCAGTTTAAATCTAGACTAAAAACGCATCTCTTTACTATGGCATACACATAAAACATTATCAATTTCTATTATTTAAATCAGTTAATTGATTGTTAGGCTACATTAAATAGATCAGCTGGAACCGGGAACACTTCCCATAACACCTGATGTACTTGTTACATTATAAAAAGAATGTCATCTATGCTAATGTTAGTCTCTCTGTTTATCCTGAAGTTAAAAGTAGTCTGCCGGATCCAGATCAGATGGTGGACCTGCTCCTAGACACGACCACAACGCAGACCTGAAGTGTCGGCAAAGATGGTGTCAACTAGACTCTCTCCTGTGAAGGCCTCCTTCCTTTCCCTTCCCTTCCCCTCTGTACAGATATGCACACATATACGTATTCCAACACGCTTGCCTTTAGGCTAAACACGTAATGCTTGCGTACATGCCGTCGCTGTTCTCACAGACTCGCCTTTTTTGGGGTTTGCACAGGGGCGATGATAGTATAGTTTCAAAACCATTTCAAACATGGTTTCGTTCTCTGACCCCCAGGTGCTGTTGCTGTGTGGATGGGGTCTGAAACGCATTGGAGGTTTTATAGTCTATTATGGAAGTAAATAGTCTATTATCACTGTAAAGCTGCTTTGAAGCAATCTGTTGTGAAAAGCGCTATAGAAATGAAGGTGACTTGACTTGACTGACGTCAAATGATGTCACTTAACATTACATTTAATCAGGAAAGTTATCCAATGTTCACAATTTGATAATTTATCCATTTAAAAATTTATGACAACTACCTTATGTGCTACTTAGTTGTATACAAACATTTCAGTTTTATTTTGAGTGTAATTATTATAACTGAAAATAAATACCAGTTGAATATGATAGTTTGGGGTCTGTTGTTAATTTTAACCTGTAATATACCAAATGAGAGGGATTATAGATTACATAAAGATATGTATAGATTACAGCATTAGTTTTATCATTAGCAACAGTATTTTCCCCTTAAGAACAACAGAGTAGGCCTATTGGTATCGGTAAATATCATTCTGAATAATCAGATATCAGCATTGGTGGATAAATGTATTATCGGTGCATCTCTCTAGAAGAGAGAGAGAGAGAGAGAGAGAAAAAAAAAGATTTTCTAATAAAATTGTGGTGATTTGAAATTTAATACTTTTCATCCAAGATAGTTACAGTATTATCAGGAGTGTTTGCAGAAATGACATTAAGCAAACTAACTAAGCAAACAACTCCATGACTTTAAATATTTGAGCTTTAAGTACATGGTTGGGGTTTAAAACCAGAAAGCAAAGTAAACTGTCTCTAAACAGTCACAACTGGCTATATATAGTATATACAATATGCAATCCATCCATTGAGAATGAGCCCAGTTTAGGGTGACCAGATGTCCGTTTTTGGTGCCAGAAACTTCCTCGTTTCACAGCACATTCAAAACAGACAAATACACATTCTGCAAAAAAAAGAAAAAAAAGAAAAAGCCAGACCAGCATAGCACAAACATGAAATAACTTTTGAAAAAGAGAAAAAGTTGTAATTACTGTATGCACATAAAATATATTCACAGTTTGTCATAATTTTGTCAATGTAATATTATAATATATATAATATTTTTCAGTGTATTAAAACCAGATAGGGTCAGTTTGACCCGCAAACATCTTAATTATTAATTATAATAATGGTATATAGAATACACAACAATTAAAAAATAAAGACAAAAAATAATGCATTAATAATAACAAGCAAGACTTCAGTTACATTTCGACAACTGAACTGGTTTCTATTTCAGAAATCTAGTCACTTTAGCTCACTTGTAGCTTAATAGGCTTGCTTTTAAATAGCATGTAGCAGGTATCAGGGCTTTCATTGAATAGCACAGCTCTGTGGAATTGGCCAAAAAGAACAAGGTAATTACTTTGAGTGTCAATCTATCTTTGGTCTTGCTTGACTGCTTTAGAAACACCTTATTTTAGCCCCCTAGTGACACATAATAGGCACAGCAGTCTCCCTGCCCTTGTTTAAAGGTGAAGTGTGCAATTTGTTCCATGTTAAAATACTTTCTCTTGTATCCCAGCTTGAAAATAGTACATATTGCGGCATTATATCAAAGCAAAAGCTATTTTTGAGCATACCAATAAGTCTGAATATTGACGCAAACAATTTTGTGAGTTAGGGGTGGGATCATCTGTTTGTCTGACCAATGAAAGAGTGTTCAGCAAACCCGTCTGAAAATTTTATTTTTGCAAAATTTTATCTTCCATTTTGTGAAGGTAATGGTGCCAAAAGATACCTGGATTAACAAATGAAGCAATATGTTGATGGCAACTGCAGACTAGCCTGTAGCTTTAACCTTGGTCATGTTGTTACTGCTGCTTCTTGAGATTTTGCTGGCATACCAAAAACTATTCTGAAAAGATGTGCACATTATATTAGAATTTCAATACATCAAGGTGAACAGATGTCCAGTTTTTCTCAGCACAGTTGTGAAAACAAGATTCTTATCTTGTGTCCTCACATATATAAGTTCTCTGCTATATCTACAGCAGATACTATAAATCATAATTATTGTCAGAATGAAACAGAAGGTGCGATAGTCTTTTTTTGCCTATTGTGATATATATCTGAGAGAAATGTCTTCTCGAACAAGAACAAATGTAGGGCGATCTCATATGATTCACGCCAGTAAACACATCATCAGAGAAAAGAGATTTCATGGTGACTTTACAATATATAGTTGTCGAAACAGGCCAAATGTAGGAAGGTGAAAGAAAGCCGATTAGTTGTTTTACATGCAGGTAAAAGGTAAACCAGTGCAGCAGCATGAAAACCAGCACTGTCAGCACAGACAGATGAGACACAGGGAAGCAGAATTAGTTGAGACAGGAGACCTGACACACTGCTGAGAATGAAATCACACACGCACTGCAGCGATGGCTCCCCGGCGGGAGCTGTGTTGATATTGCAGTCAGAGGCTCAGTGGCTGGAGTTGCCAGCAAAACCAGAGAACTAAAACGACAGTGTGTAGCGCTCCAAAGAATGATGCAGCACTTTTAGAGGACATGGTTTTTCTTTTCCAAATTGTTTCAGCAGTGCAGTGCTTCTCAAGAACCTGAACCGAAAAATCACTATGTCTTCAGTTTTTTTAGCGGCATCAGAAAGCGGCAAAAATCTGTAAAGCATATAAAAATGTACATTTGTGAAGTTACTGAACTGTTGTATTGCATATACACAAAAAGTAATATAACTGTAAATGTTAACTTTAAACTAGGCCTTCATACACATACTAAATTTACATTTACCCAAATAAATAAAAATACATTTAAAAATGAAAGATTTTTTATTTATTTAAATTATTTAATATTTTAATGTAATGTTAATTGCTGCAGTCTATTTAAAAAATATTTTATTAATTAGAATTTTTTTTTAAATGTAATCAGTGTGAAGGAATGATTCAATGAGCAACCAACGAACCAGCGAACAAACCAACCAACCAGCCAGCCAGCCAACGAACCAACAAACCGATCAATGAACCAACCTGCCAACCAACCAGCCCAGCCAGCCAACGAACCAACAAACCGATCAATGAACCAACCTGCCAACCAACCAGCCAGCCAGCCAACTAACCAGCGAACAAACCAACCAACGAACCAACCAACCTGCCAACCAACCAGCCAGCCAGCCAGCCAATCAGCCCAGCCAGCCAGCCAACGAACCAACAAACCGATCAATGAACCAACCTGCCAACTAACCAGCGAACGAACCAACCAACGAACCAACCAACCAGCCAACCAACCAACCAACCAACCAACCAACCAACCAGCCAACCAGCCAACAAACCAACCAACCAATTAATTGTTTAGGTTTTTCCTTTCTTTCTTTATATTTTTTTAATTTTTGAAAAATTATGTGAATACAAGCCCTTCACAACTGAATAAAGGTTTTATTGGATAAAATGTGTGTCTGCTAAATTGGTTAATGCCACTTAACAAAAGGCTACTTAACGGTTCTTTCTTGTATACAAACAGCAATCTAACCATTTAAAATTCTGTGGTGAATGTTTTATGATTAGCAATATCTATTTGTCCTTATCTGGCAAAACATTGGTGTTTTTAGTTTACATGCACATTTAGTGAAAGTACATACAATTGTAAATCATAGCTGTATTACAACTAAAACAGTAGAAATTACTGCTTTAATGTTTTTGCTATCATGTAATCAATAGGCTACAATGGTAGACCTAAAAGACACTTGCAAATTAATTTTGAATTTATGAATAGCTAGTGTGACTCTAATAATCCTTCAAATAATAACTTATTTATATTGATTATTTTGATTACTGATACACTATAAGACCATAACAAACCGCAGCTATGCATAATTAAGTTCTGTAAATGCTTTCATATTTTTAATATCATTAGCTCCATTTTTAAAGTGACAAAAGAGATTTGGATTATAAGGGATTATGACTACAACAAGGTACACACCTATGGTCTAGGTTGGATTTAAAAATGATATATCTGCTTGGTTTTGATGATCATCTCTATCGTAGACACGCTCATGTGACATTGCAGTTCGTCATCATCATGAAATATTATCATCTGCATGAATCATCTCTTGACTGAATGAACTTTAGTAGCTTTATTAAGAACACATTTCTTACTTGAATGCTGCTGTTAAATGCTCTGGCGAGGAGATAAACATGGCGGACTTTGTACAGCTCTCTGAGTGCGGGGTCTATGCTAATACGGTAGTGTCCATCAACACTCGTGGGCGGGGCCTGTGAAATGTGACATCACACTGCCCAGAATCTGCAAACAGCTTGTTCTGAGACACTGCTTATGATTTATGGGGATTAAAAAAAAAGGAGTGGGTGGATTTACCATTATAGGGTGGTTGTGTACACACACTGCCAACACACATTTATGTCCAAACACCATGTAAAAGTGAATTTTGCATAATAGGTGCCCTTTAATGTGGAACAGGCAGCTTTCGTGACCAATTGTATAGACCTTGTAAAGGTTGTAGAGACCCACACTTGATTTTGATCGTTACTGTGGACATAAGTGTTAATATCCGAACTTTAAACTTTTATCCATTACTTCTGTGATCATTTGAATTATTGTTAGACATAAATAACGATACTGTTTGGTTGAAAAGATTGTTTGTGAAGCAGTTTCATACCTGTACATGAGAACTACTCTCACTGGATCAGCGGCAGCGCCAACACAGATTTGAATGTTCGCTGTGATCGTACTACTTGTCAGAGGTTTATTAGACATAGCCAAATTGTAGATCGCGCTGATGTTTGAATTGAGATTGCGATCCTTCAAAGAACAGCTCTAATATACACACACACACATACATGATACATACATACATAGACATCCATTCTGAATTTAAGTGAGCATTTGAGGTATGCTATGCCATTGCTTTGTTTTTCGTCATCAAAATAAAGATTGATATTTAATGCCATTTAAAAAGTTCTGTCAGTTGATTAGTACACAGTCACAGTAATCGGTTGTTAGTGCACACATTCCATTCTATGGGTGATTGTTTTGAAAACACATCTATGTTGTGCATGCGTCAAAGAGAAATTTAACAAGTGCAATATTGTCATAACAGAGTGTTTTGATTGATAAATTCCGGTGTAAGACACATCAAGCTACGGACATTACAAAAGCACAATGCAACACTGTGATGTTGGTCACAAGGGTTTTTGCACAGAAAACAAATTAAGTCACTTAGGCTTTGAGACCATTTAGATTCAAACCAGCTCCTGTAGTTCAGTCAGCTTATTTAGATAATTGGATGAATTAAGAGTTTGTCCTGGTGACTTCCCTATATGCACTGCAAACACTGGTTAAAAATACTCAGTGAAAGTACAAGGTTAAACGGGTTGAACAGTAGGAATACCCAATGTGTCAAAAGTTCGGAGACACTTAATTTCGTTTTTCTCAAATACTAAATGCTTGAATCTAGACAAAGAAAAAGAAGCTCAAATATAAAATTATGATTTCTTTAACATTATATTAGTCACTACATCATTTCCATACTGCCATTTGTGTTACAGTAACGAGTCATGAAAACTACTATTCTAAAATGCAAACAAAATATCAATAGAAATAATACAAATTTTTTAAATCTGTGTTCACAGTTTTGACTAGCAGAGTAGGTAGTATATTGTGAACCCATGCACCATCGCCAGACTCTTTGGAATCACCACAGTCAATAAACAAAGAATAAACATCCTGCTGTGACTCCAGCATGATGGTAGTTTTATCTGTTTGGTCATGCTTGGTCTTTTGGAGCTCTGACTGAGGGTACATTTATACGACAATAATGTTCTAAAAAACAGAAAAGTTTTTCCTTTGTGTTTTTGAACGTGCATATGACAGCGTTGTCAAAACAATCCCAGGTCACACGGATCGAGACAGGGGTAAATGCAGCCTGGAGTAATGGGTGTGCCGAACGGTAGGGGCGTGCCGAGTGGTTTCCTATATTACAATAGCTTGTTAAAATACATTTATTTCCTTTGCGGTTATATCTTGCAGCTTTAGTAATTACTTAATTGTTGTTTAACAGACACCTGTTACTGTGAGACGTAACAATGAATGAATGAATGAATGAATTAATTAAAAGAAAATAGATTTGTGTGGGTTTTTCTCTCTTTTTTTTTTTTTTTTTTTTTTTTTTGACTTGTGAACCCAAGCCCTTGACAAATTAAATTGAAAGCAGAATAAATGTTTTACCGGATAAAGCTTTGTCTGTTTGCTAAATTGGTTAATGTCAACAGAAGGTTACTAAACAATTATCTATTTTTTTTATTTTATCGACCATATATATTTGTCTCTATCAGGCAAAACATTGTTTTTAGGGTAACACTTTACAAGGTTTCATTTAACATTGATGCATTAATGAACTATGAGCAATACGTTTGATACAGCATTTATTAATCTTTGTTAAAAAAAAAAACAGCTGTACATGTTCAGAGTAAATGATTTTATTGTGTGTTGGTAAATGTTGAAATTAACGTTAACAAAGAATAATAATTTTTGATCATTGATTTTGATGGTTGATAAACTTGATAAACTAAAAGACCCAAGATCGCGGTGATGACGTCGGTAATCTGCACCATGCAAAAGTTCCAAAGGTACTTTTGAAAATTTTTATTTACAATTTTTTTTTTATTATCAATAACGTTGGTTTTACGTTAAAAGAATGTAATTTGGTTTTATAGGATTATGTTCGATGTATTGCTTCCTTTTAATCTATAGGCCAATAGTGATTAAGAGTATAACAACAGGAACAGGCAGCTTTTGCGACCAATGAGAAACCGTTTGGCACGCCCATTACTCCAAGCTGCAGTTACCCATACTTGCACTGATCTGCAAAAACTACTAAAAGCGCTCTATTTCATGCCAGGCCAGTAGTTGGCGATGTTGCTTTTAAAGAAACACTACTCAGCTATAGACTGAACACATAATACCCATGAGCATGACATCACCGCTTTCACTAATTCACATTTTTGTAGTTTACACAGAGACTATAACGGTATTGTTTTCAAATGGTATAAGTTTTCAAAAGTTAGCATTTTCAGGTCCCCAAAACACTGAAAATGCATAAACATGTCCCCGATTTTAGTTGAAAACGGTGTTGTGTAAACGGCCCCTGAGACCAGACAGATGGACAGGTTTGCTTACCTTAACCTGACATTGCTACATATTAGTTTGGAAATCGCAAATACAAAGTGATTTGCATTCAAACTATTTCTGTGGGGAAAATGTGTATACTGTGTATACTAATTTAATATATAATAATTAATCATTGATTAAATAAATACACATTTAGTACTTTACTGTATATATATATATATATATATATATATATATATATATATTACATATTAATACCACATTTTTCTCTATTTTTCATATAGCCTACCAACATACATTAAGCTGTTGTAACAGAAAGTGCTATGGATATTGGATATATGACAATTTTATCATTCTTATGCTTATTGGCCTTTTTATCATTCGTATGCTGTCATGCAGAGAATAATGGGAAATATAGCTTTTGGCAAGCTAAATTTGGCATGAAATGGAAGTTATGATCTTCTTTTGCCTATTGTGATGTATGTCCGAGTGAAATGGCTTCAAGAACAAGAACAAATGTAGGGCGGCACTTGATTTGGGGAATTGATTGGATGGCTGTGGTTTGCTATTGGTCGATCTCATGTGAGATCAGTAGCCTAAATGTGACTCACAAACATGATTCCCTCAAAATATTAATACAGAGCAATTGTCTTATAGGATCTCAATGTGCACAGTTCCACATTTAAAATATTTCCTGTCGCTCCCAGCACATGGTCATATTATCACAGACAAATCTCTCAGACCCTAAAAATAGCATAAATGAACACTGAAGCTTAAGCTAAACTCATTATTCACTAATAGTGTACATAGACCACATTAGCATTGTGTGGCGCATTACTATACTTAGGTTGTGTCGTAGAGGAAAGCTGACCCTAATCCCTTACTATACCATGTCTGTGGGTCAAAATGGTCAATCTCCTTTTCATGTGGCTCTTATTCACTTGTTCATAGCGCTTATAGCGTTCCCTTGATTAGAACTACTATTTATATAGTTCCAAATCCTTAGGCGTACCTGTGTTCATAAATCCAGCCGGCTCATCCTGTTCACCAGTTAACCTCTACAACTCGGCTTGCAAATTGTATGCGAGTATTTTTGAGGACAATGAATGTCAATAAAAGATTATTCTGAAGAAACTCTGTGGTATTCCAAATGCTAAACCTGTCTCTGAGTTCTCTAGTTAAAAATGGAGACACTGTTCTTCCTCCCTCAGCTGTTATTTTGTTGTATATTTCTATGTCATGGGAGTTCATTAGCAGAGAGCAAGAGCACAGCCCAGAGAACACGAGGAGATCCAGAACGACTGAACCCTCAGGAGCGCCACACACCACAGGGAACCTGAGACTTGATATCAGCTCTCAGCGCAGACAAAGGCAGGGAAGGAAGGAGAAAGTCTTGCCTGCTCGTTATGCAAGAGTTGAGTAGTAGTAGTTGTCGACTCCCCAATGAGTCCACTAACTCGACACAACAGGCCATAAAGTTTACTCTACTACTCTTCAAGAGGTAACACTCACTCAAACCATCAAAGAAGCTTTATTTTTAAAAGTGTAAAGCACTTACAAAGCTATGTATTATGAAAGATGTATATATATATACACACACACACACACACACACACACACACACACTCACATACACTCACCTAAAGGATTATTAGGAACACCTGTTCAATTTCTCATTAATGCAATTATCTAATAAACCAATCACATGGCAGTTGCTTCAATGCATTTAGGGGTGTGGTCCTGGTCAAGACAATCTCCTGAACTCCAAACTGAATGTCAGAATGGGAAAGAAAGGTGATTTAAGCAATTTTGAGCGTGGCATGGTTGTTGGTGCCAGACGGGCCGGTCTGAGTATTTCACAATCTGCTCAGTTACTGGGATTTTCACACACAACCATTTCTAGGGTTTACAAAGAATGGTGTGAAAAGGAAAAACATCCAGTATGCGGCAGTCCTGTGGCGAAAATGCCTTGTTGATGCTAGAGGTCAGAGGAGAATGGGCTGACTGATTCAAGCTGATAGAAGAGCAACTTTGACTGAAATAACCACTGTTACAACCGAGGTATGCAGCAAAGCATTTGTGAAGCCACAACACGCACAACCTTGAGGCGGATGGGCTACAACAGCAGAAGACCCACGGGTACCACTCATCTCCACTAGAAATAGGAAAAAGAGGCTACAATTTGCACAAGCTCACCAAAATTGGACAGTTGAAGACTGGAAAAATGTTGCCTGGTCTGATGAGTCTCGATTTCTGTTGAGACATTCAGATGGTAGAGTCAGAATTTGGCGTAAACAGAATGAGAACATGGATCCATCATGCCTTGTTACCACTGTGCAGGCTGGTGGTGGTGGTGTAATGGTGTGGGGGATGTTTTCTTGGCACACTTTAGGCCCCTCAGTGCCAATTGGGCATCGTTTAAATGCCACGGCCTACCTGAGCATTGTTTCTGACCATATCCATCCCTTTATGACCACCATGTACCCATTCTCTGATGGCTACTTCCAGCAGGATAATGCACCATGTCACAAAGCTCGAATCATTTCAAATTGGTTTCTTGAACATGACAATGAGTTCACTACTACTACTAAAAGGTACTAAAATGGCCCCCACAGTCACCAGATCTCAACCCAATAGAGCATTTTTGGGATGTGGTGGAACGGGAGCTTCGTGCCCTGGATGTGCATCCCACAAATCTCCATCAACTGTAAGATGCTATCCTATCAATATGGGCCAACATTTCTAAAGAATGCTTTCAGCACCTTGTTGAATCAATGCCACGTAGAATTAAGGCAGTTCTGAAGCGAAAGGGGTCAAACACAGTATTAGTATGGTGTTCCTAATAATTCTTTAGGTGAGTGTATGTAAACATCTTTTATGAATGAATGAATGAGGCATTTACACTCACCTAAAGGATTATTAGGAACACCATACTAATACTGTGTTTGACCCCCTTTCGCCCTTCAGAACTGCCTTAATTCTATGTGGCATTGATTCAACAAGGTGCTGAAAGCATTCTTTAGAAATGTTGGCCCATATTGATAGGATAGCATCTTGCAGTTGATGGAGATTTGTGGGATGCACATCCAGGGCACGAAGCTCCCGTTCCACCACATCCCAAAGATGCTCTATTGGGTTGAGATCTGGTGACTGTGGGGGCCATTTTAGTACAGTGAACTTATTGTCATGTTCAAGAAATCAATTTGAAATGATTCAAGCTTTGTGACATGGTGCATTATCCTGCTGGAAGTAGCCATCAGAGAATGGGTACATGGTGGTCATAAAGGGATGGACATGGTCAGAAACAATGCTCAGGTAGGCCGTGGCATTTAAACCATGCCCAATTGGTACTAAGGGGCCTAAAGTGTGCCAAGAAAACATCCCCCACACCATTACACCACCACCACCAGCCTGCACAGTGGTAACAAGGCATGATGGATCCATGTTCTCATTCTGTTTACGCCAAATTCTGACTCTACCATCTGAATGTCTCAACAGAAATCGAGACTCATCAGACCAGGCAACATTTTTCCAGTCTTCAACTGTCCAATTTTGGTGAGCTTGTGCAAATTGTAGCCTCTTTTTCCTATTTGTAGTGGAGATGAGTGGTACCCGGTGGGGTCCTCTGCTGTTGTAGCCCATCCGCCTCAAGGTTGTGCATGTTGTGGCTTCACAAATGCTTTGCTGCATACCTCGGTTGTAACGAGTGGTTATTTCAGTCAAAGTTGCTCTTCTATCAGCTTGAATCAGTCGGCCCATTCTCCTCTGACCTCTAGCATCAACAAGGCATTTTCGCCCACAGGACTGCCGCATACTGGATGTTTTTCCCTTTTCACACCATTCTTTGTAAACCCTAGAAATGGTTGTGCGTGAAAATCCCAGTAACTGAGCAGACTGTGAAATACTCAGACCGGCCCGTCTGGCACCGACAACCATGCCACGCTCAAAATTGCTTAAATCACCTTTCTTTCCCATTCTGACATTCAGTTTGGAGTTCAGGAGATTGTCTTGACCAGGACCACACCCCTAAATGCATTGAAGCAACTGCCATGTGATTGGTTGATTAGATAATTGCATTAATGAGAAATTGAACAGGTGTTCCTAATAATCCTTTAGGTGAGTGTATATGTACTACTGTACACCCAAAGCGCTTTACACTCATGGCATACTTCTGTTTGAAATGTTTATCTTAACATAAAGTATGCTGTTTCACATACTGTTGCCAAAAACAGTGTCTATTTACACCAAGAGCAAATAGCCCACCTTGTTGGCAGAGGTTATTTACACTAACTAACTCCACCCACCATTGTCTGATTGGGCCAAACAAAATTACAAAAGAAACCCATCTCATAACAGGAACAGTGGTGTGGTGAGTAAGACGAGTGCCGCTAGCTTTTGGTGCGACCAACCCGAATTCAAATCTACCTTTTCCAAACTCATTCTTCTCCCTTTTCTCATCACATAAAATATCCAGAAAGTGCACACACACACAAACAAACAAACAAACAAACCTACCTTCAGGAGCTCAGAAACTTGTTATCAACGCTGCCACGTGACTTTTAGTAATAAAATAGCTTCGCTACTGGATCACTACATTATACACCGATCGGGCATAACATTATGATAATATTGTGTTGGTCCCCCTTTTGCAGCCAAAACAGCCCTGACCCATTGAGGCATGGACTCCACTAGACCCCTGAAGGTGTGCTGTGGTATCTGACACCAAGATGTTAGCAGCAGATCCTTTAAGTCCTGTAAGTTGTTAGGTAGGATCGCACTTTTTTTAGCACATCCCGCATTATACTGCTGAAAGAGGCCACAGCCACCAGGGAATACTTTTTTCATGAAAGGGTGTACATGGTTTTCAACAATGCTTAGGTAGGTGGTACGTGTCAAAGTAACATCCACATGGATGGCAGGACCCAAGGTTTCCCAGCAGAACATTGCCCAAAGCATCACACTACAGTAGCTTGTTTGTTTGATCGGCCCAAACGGGCCAGCCTTCGCTCCCCATGAGCATCAATGAGCCTTGGCCACCCATGACCCTTTCGCCGGTTCACCACTGTTCCTTCCTTGGAGCACTTTTGATCGAGACTGACCACTGCAGACCGGGAACACCCCACAAGAGCTGCAGTTTTGGAGATGCTCTGACCCAGTGGTCTAGCCATTGCAATTTGGCCCTTGTCAAACTCGCTCAAATCCTTAGGCTTGCCCATTTTTTTCCTGCTTCTAACACATCAACTTTGAGGACAAAATGTTCACTTGCTGCCTAATATATCCCACCCACTAACAGGTGCCGTGATGAAGAGATAATCAGTGCTATTCACCTGTCGGTCATAATGATATGCCTGCAGCAACGAGGGGGTTACATCGCTATTTTTAAGTAATACACACACGTCTTCGTTTTTAAGACGCTGAACAGACGCAGGGACGAATCTCTCGCTCTCTCTCAATAATTAATTCAAATAAATGCTATAAATCATTCATTTAAATAAATGTAATCACACCACTTTATAACTTTATCTCTTTTATCTGTGTCTGATTCAAAGGAGGTAGAATGCTAGCTCTAACAAGCCATAACTGATGGAAATAACCATCAATTTTACCCTTTTGGTCAAAAGCATTGGCGCTGCAAACATCAATAAGAACTTTAAGTTGTCAATGTTGGCAAATTACCATGGTATAAGTGGGATAGTCCATGGCTAGCTGTGCATTAAATGATTTTAATGCACTTCCGCTTCGCATCGGGCAGTTCTTTGCCTCTACTTAGTGCAAATAGTGATAGATAGCCTACTATTTAGAGCAGGGTTCCTCAAACTCGGTCCTGGAGGGCCACTGTCCTGCAGAGTTTAGCTTCAACCCTAATCAAACACACCTGAACAAGCTCATCAAGGTATTCAGGACCACTAGAAAATCACAGGTAGGTGAGTTTGGTCAGGGCTGGAGCTAAACTCTGCAGGACAGTGGCCCTCCAGGACCGAGTTTGAGGACCCCTGATTTAGAGAGTACATTTGCACTTAGTGCAAATAGCCGCTGCCTTAAACAAATAGAAGGAAGAATATAGAATTTTCTTTTAAAGAAGATTCTGCTCTGAATATATCCTGTGTGCCTGAAAATACATCATAGCATGCAAAAAAGCAGTATGTCAGCAGTACGTATAAGTAAGGTTGGCAAACTGCTGTACTGTAGATTCATTTTATACCTAATTTAAAATATGAATTAATTATGGATAGAAAATGGCCAAATAGTTTTCAAATAAGTGTACATTCTATATTTAACACGCCACCTTTTACACTCAGTGTAACATTTTCAACTTTTGCAACTGTCACAAAAAGAATCAATTAAAGTCAAACAGTTAAAGTAGATTTAAAGTTACCAGCTGAGACACCTCCTGACAATTGCTTGTCCTGCAGAAACTTTTCCACAAGACTCCTCATATTTAATTCAGAGCGACCTCAAGGAAGAGTCAGGCCTGTCTGCTGACAAATCTAAAGCTCCTGGAAATATGAGCCACAGTCATATACGCCCACACAGACAGGCACACACTCACACACACAAAATCATGCTGCAATTCAAAGCGTGCTTCCCTCCCATGGGGTCTGATTCCCCTCCACGTGTCAAACGGCAGGATTTCATTTTGTTGTCTGATTATGGAAAAGCAAGCAGCATTTAAAGCCACTTCAGATCTGTTGGTAAGACAAAGGACAGACTAATCGGATGTCTTGCAATCACACAGCGATGTCAAAATTGCTTTCATATTTTTGTCACACTTCTTGCCTCCTTTGAGCTCTTGCGACCTCAGAAAAAAAACATCTGTTCAGCAGTCAAATCAAACACACAGAACTAAAACACAAATGCACACTGTACACCTCCAGTGTGAGTCATCACGCCAACACTTCAAAAGCACAATTGCATTTTCTATTTTGGTCACTGTGACAAATTGCTGAACAGAGAAAATCAAAATAAACTGTTAATAAGAACTGATAAGAATTATGTGTGTGTAATTAGGAAATTAATCATCTGGAGGCTCATTTTGATGATTTTTTTGTTCATTTTGATGATTTTTTTTTTTTTTTGTCGTTGTGTAAATTAGCAAGGGATTGGTTGTTGCAAGGAAATCACGACAAACTATTTTTTATGTTGTCAATTCAGACCCACTTTTTATAGAGTCATTCAGTGCCAATCAGATTTGACACTATTGCCTGCTTTTCCTGGTCTTATTGTGAGAACTTTACAGCACATTTTAGAGCATGACTTTATTAACATGTTTTTTTTTTCATGTTTGGAAAAGAGCTGCTTTAAACTATGACGATGAGCACTTACTAGGATCGACTAAACGCTGGTTTTTCAAAAGTATGTGAACTTCGTAGCTCCCTTTTTACATTTGACTTGCACAGCATTCTTGAATGAATAGTTTATAGATGCACGGCGGTCTATCATTGCAAGGACATCAACTTTACATTTTCACACCCATAAACATGACACAGAGCAAAACAAACTGTGATTGGTTACATTATATGTCAGTCAAACGTCCTCTTGGGCGGTCCTTGACCAGTCGTTCTGCCGTCAGGCTAAAGGCCTGGCTACGTGAGACTATTCCCCAAGAAACTTTGCGTTCCCTGAGAAACTTTGTGTTCGCTCGCAAAACTTTTGCATTCCCTGAGAAATTTTGCATTGCTCTCAAAACCGTAGCAAACCTTTTGATATCTTTGCAAAGGAATGCAAAAAGAGAATACAATTTCTTGGGGGAACGCAAAACTTTTTGCGAAATTAATACTTTTATTCAGCAAGAACGCATTTAAAATATCAAAAGTGACAGCAGACTAAAAAGCAAGTAAAAAAAAAAAAAAAAAAAAGCTGTTCTTTTGAACTTTACCCTTACTTTGAACAGTACCCTGAAAAAAATACATCATGGTTTCCACAAAAATATTAATTGGCACAACTGTATCCAACATAACTTTTTTGAGCACCAAATAAGAATGATTTCTGAAACATTACTGTTTTGATGCATTTTTGATCAAAAATGAATGCAGCTTTGGTGAGCATAAGAGACTTATTTCAAAAAGAATTATAAATCTTACCGACCTTAAACTTTTGAACAGTAGTGTAAAATGGGGTTTGGAACAGAACAGAGGGCAAATAAATTATGACAGAATTGTATTTTTTAGAACTATCTGTTTAACTTGTATTGAACCCAGAGGTTAATGGTGTTTGGTTTTGTTGTGTTGGGACAGTGGCGGTGTGGACTTACAGACGCAGGTGCTGCTCGGGCTCTGTCGAGAGACCCAGTTCAGTCATGGTTGAGCTCATCACTCTGTCGCTATTGTCTGGCATCATTATGAGTCACAGAGCCTCTCAAAATCGGACCAATCTCAGCACAGCGACGAGAGGATCTCTCGCACTTATTCAGCGACGTGCTTCTGTTTGGCCGCTGTCCAAGGTGCTGAAAACACAAGCGGTGAAAGCCAGAACAATGCTGATGCAGACACAGAAAGCTCACCATCACATATATACACTCACCTAAAGGATTATTAGGAACACCATACTAATACTGTGTTTGACCCCCTTTCGCCTTCAGAACTGCCTTAATTCTACGTGGCATTGATTCAACAAGGTGCTGAAAGCATTCTTTAGAAATGTTGGCCCATATTGATAGGATAGCATCTTGCAGTTGATGGAGATTTGTGGGATGCACATCCAGGGCACGAAGCTCCCGTTCCACCACATCCCAAAGATGCTCTATTGGGTTGAGATCTGGTGACTATGGGGGCCCATTTTAGTACAGTGAACTCATTGTCATGTTCAAGAAACCAATTTGTAATGATTCGAGCTTTGTGACATGGTGCATTATCCTGCTGGAAGTAGCCATCAGAGAATGGGTACATGGTGGTCATAAAGGGATGGACATGGTCAGAAACAATGCTCAGGTAGGCCGTGGCATTTAAACAATGCCCAACTTGCACTAAGGGGCCTAAAGTGTACCAAGAAAACATCCCCCACACCATTACACCACCACCACCAGCCTGCACAGTGGTAACAAGGCATGATGGATCCATGTTCTCATTCTGTTTATGCCAAATTCTGACTCTACCATCTGAATGTCTCAACAGAAATCAAGACTCATCAGACCAGGCAACATTTTTCCAGTCTTCAACTGTCCAATTTTGGTGAGCTCGTGTAAATTGTAGCCTCTTTTTCCTATTTGTAGTGGAGATGAGTGGTACCTGGTGGGGTCTTCTGCTGTTGTAGCCCATCCGCCTCAAGGTTGTGCGTGTTGTGGAATAAACCAGCTACTGTGAACATTGCCGCCTCTCTACTCTAACTTTTATGCTCTTTTCGAGGCTCACAACACCGCCCACACAGAGATGTAACCCGATCCTTCCGACGGGTAAATATCCGGAAGGCTGTGGGTCCTGATGGCATCCCCGGCCGCGTGCTCCGAGCATGCGCATTACAACTAGCTGGTGTTTCCACAGACATTCTCAATCTCTCCCTCTGTCTGTCTGTGGTTCCCTCGTGCTTCAAAAAATCCACCATTGTGCCAATACCAAAGAAAAGCAAAACCACCTGCTTAAATGACTGGAAGCCCGTTGCTCTCACACCCATCTTCAGCAAGTGCTTTGAGAGACTCATCAGAGATCACATCTGCTCTGTGCTGCCTTCATCATTGGATCCACTACAATTTGCATATCGTAGTAACCGTTATACTGATGACGCTATTGCTTTCACCCTACACACTGCTCTCTCCCACCTGGAAAACAAGAACACCTATGTGAGAATGCGGTTTGTGGACTACAGCTCAGCATTTAACACCATAGTGCCCACTACACTTGTTGCGAAGCTCCAGACTCTGGGACTAAACAGATCTCTGTGCAGCTGGATCCTGGACTTCCTGACAGGCAGAAGTCAGGTGGTCAGAATGGGCAACAACACCTCATCCCCTCTGACCCTCAACACTGGTGCTCCTCAGGGCTGTGTCCTCAGCCCACTCCTGTACTCCCTGTACACACATGACTGTACAGCCACACACAGCTCCAACATCATTGTCAAATTCGCCGATGACACAACGGTGATAGGCCTGATCACCGACAACGATTAGACGGCCTACAGAGAGGAGGTGAGCACTCTGACTAAATGGTGTCAGGAGAACCACCTCTCACTCAACACCGACAAGATCAAGGAGCTGGTGGTGGATTTCAGGAGACAGAGCAGAAAACACAAACCCATCACCATCGACAAGACACCAGTGGAGCGGGTTAACAGCTTTAAGTTCTTCGGTGTCAACATCAGTGAGGATCTCACCTGGTCCACACACACCGACGCAGTGCTGAAGAAGGCACATCAACGCCTCTTCATCCTGAGACGGCTGAGGAAGTTTGGAATGAGCCTCCAGCATCCTCAGATCCTTCTACACGTGCACCATAGAGAGCATCCTGACGGGCTGCATCACGGCCTGGTTCGGAAACAGCACCGCTGGCAACCGCAAAGCTCTGAAGAGGGTCGTGCGAACTGCCAGCCACATTGTTGGAGGTGAGCTTCCCTCCCTCCAGGACATCTACACCAGGCGGTGTGCAAGGAAGGCCCGGAGGATCATCAGTGACTCCAGCCACCCGTCCCACAGACTGCTCTCTGCTGCCCTCAGGAAGACGTCTCCGCAGCATCCGATCCCGCACTAGCCGACTTAGGGATAGCTTTTTCCCTCAGGCTGTCAGACTATTGAACGCTCAAAACTAATACTCTCTACAGCATACTCCCACAATATGGCATGCCACACACCGCACTCAACTATAACAGTCAACACTGGACTATATACACACACTTCATTTATCACCGCACTATCTACCGGTTACCACTGGATACATCCGATGCACACTCATGACATTCTGTATCCAGTTCACATACAATCATCATCATTTTATACGTACAAATGTCAATAATGTAGAATGTGTACATTCTGTGTATAGTGTTTATTGTGTATAGTGTTTAATGTGTATATTCTGTGTACAGTGCTTAATGTGTATAGTGCTTAATGTGTATATTCTGTGTATAGTGCTTAATGTGTATATTCTGTGTATAGTGCTTAATGTGTATATTCTGTGTATAGTGCTTAATGTGTATAGTGCTTAATGTGTATATTCTGTGTACAGTGCTTAATGTGTATATTCTGTGTATAGTGCTTAATGTGTATAGTGCTTAATGTGTATATTCTGTGTACAGTGCTTAATGTGTATAGTGTTTAATGTGTATATTCTGTGTACAGTGTTTAATGTGTATAGTGCTTAATGTGTATATTCTGTGTACAGTGCTTAATGTGTATATTCTGTGTATAGTGCTTAATGTGTATAGTGCTTAATGTGTATATTCTGTGTATTGTGTTTGTGTACAGGGTCTAATGTGTATATATCTGTGTATAGTGTTTAATGTGTATAGTGTTTAACGTGGTGCTAACTGTATGCATGTACTTTCAGAGTATAATGTGTAATGTAGTACTGACTGTAAGTATGTCCAATAGTACACTGTGTGTACTAACTATATGTATGTGCACATTGCACTTTTTTCTGTTTTTACCTGCTTAAGGTTGTATGGTTATGTTAACTGTTACTGCAATTGTCTGGAGCACGCTCCCAAGAATTTCACTCTCCAAGGCACATGTGCTTTGGTGATGTGACAATAAAACTGACTTGACTTGACTTGACAAATGCTTTGCTGCATACCTCGGTTGTAACGAGTGGTTATTTCAGTCAAAGTTGCTCTTCTATCAGTTTGAATCAGTTGGCCCATTCTCCTCTGACCTCTAGCATCAACAAGGCATTTTCTCCCACAGGACTGCCGCATACTGGATGTTTTTCCCTTTTCACACCATTCTTTGTAAACCCTAGAAATGGTTGTGTGTGAAAATCCCAGTAACTGAGCAGATTGTGAAATACTCAGACCGGCCCGTCTGGCACCAACAACCATGCCACGCTCAAAATTGCTTAAATCACCTTTCTTTCCCATTCTGACATTCAGTTTGGAGTTCAGGAGATTGTCTTGACCAGGACCACACCCCTAAATGCATTGAAGCAACTGCCATGTGATTGGTTGATTAGATAATTGCATTAATGAGAAATTGAACAGGTGTTCCTAATAATCCTTTAGGTGAGTGTGTACACACACACACACACACACACACACACACACACACACATACAAAACCAGTGAAAAGTTTGGAAACTGTACTATTTTGATTGTTTTTGAAAGAAGTCTCACCACAGCTGCATTTATTTCATCCAAAATATACAACAAAAACAGTATTATTGTGAAATATTTTTACAATTTAAAATAACTTTTCTATTTTAAAATGTAATTTATTCCTGTGATCAAAGCTGTATTTCCAGCATCATTCCTCCAGTCTTCAGTGTCACATGATCCTTCAGAAATCATTCTGATATGATGATTTGATGATCAAGAAAATCATGAGTAGGGTAATGTTGCTGAAAATACAGCTTTGATCACAGGAATAAATTACAATTTACAAGATATTCAAATATAAATATAAATAAACAGTTATTTTACATTTTAATAATATTTCACAATATTACATCTTTTTGTATTTTTAATAACATAAATGCAGCCTTGATGAGCAGAAGAGACTTCTTTAAAAACAATCAAAATAGTACAGTTTCAAACTTTTGACTGGTAGTGTATGTATATATATATATATATATATATATATATATATATATATATATATATATATATATATATATATATATATATATATATATATATATATATATATATATATATATATATATATATATATATATATATATATATATATATATATATATATATATATATATATATATATATATATATATATATATATGTATATATATATATATATATATATATATATATATATATATATATATATGTATATATATATATATGTATATATATATATATATGTATATATATATATATATATATATATATATATATGTATATATATATATATATATATATATATATATATATATATATATATATATATATATATATATATATATATATATATATATATATGTATATATATATATATATATATATATATATGTATATATATATATATATATATATATATATATATATATATATATATATATATATATATATATATATATATATATATATATATATATATATATATATATGTATGTATGTATATATATGTATGTATGTATATATATGTATGTATGTATATATATGTATGTATGTATATATATGTATGTATATATATATATGTATATATATATATATATATATATATATATATATATATATATATATATATATATATATATATATATATATATATATATATATATATATACACTACCAGTCAAAAGTTTGGAAACTGTACTATTTTGATTATATACACTCACCTAAAGGATTATTAGGAACACCTGATCAATTTCTCATTAATGCAATTATCTAATCAACCAATCACATGGCAGTTGCTTCAATGCATTTAGGGGTGTGGTCCTGGTCAAGACAATCTCCTGAACTCCAAACTGAATGTCAGAATGGGAAAGAAAGGTGATTTAAGCAATTTTGAGCGTGGCATGGTTGTTGGTGCCAGACGGGCCGGTCTGAGTATTTCACAATCTGCTCAGTTACTGGGATTTTCACACAACCATTTCTAGGGTTTACAAAGAATGGTGTGAAAAGGGAAAAACATCCAGTATGCGGCAGTCCTGTGGGCGAAAATGCCTTGTTGATGCTAGAGGTCAGAGGAGAATGGGCCGACTGATTCAAACTGATAGAAGAGCAACTTTGACTGAAATAACCACTCGTTACAACTGAGGTATGCAGCAAAGCATTTGTGAAGCCACAACACACACAACCTTGAGGCGGATGGGCTACAACAGCAGAAGACCCCACCGGGTGCCACTCATCTCCACTACAGAAAGGAAAAAGAGGCTACACTTTGCACAAGCTCACCAAAATTGGACAGTTGAAAAATGTTGCCTGGTCTGATGAGTCTCGATTTCTGTTGAGACATTCAGATGGTAGAGTCAGAATTTGACGTAAACAGAATAAGAACATGGATCCATCATGCCTTGTTACCACTGTGCAGGCTGGTGGTGGTGGTGGTGTAATGGTGTGGGGGATGTTTTCTTGGCACACTTTAGGCCCCTTAGTGCCAATTGGGGATCGTTTAAATGCCACGGCCTACCTGAGCATTGTTTCTGACCATTTCCATCCCTTTATGACCACCATGTACCCATTCTCTGATGGCTACTTCCAGCAGGATAATGCACCATGTCACAAAGCTCGAATCATTTCAAACTGGTTTCTTGAATATGACAATGAGTTCACTGTACTAAAATGGCCCCCACAGTCACCAGATCTCAACCCAATAGAGCATCTTTGGGATGTGGTGGAACGGGAGCTCCGTGCCCTGGATGTGCATCCCACAAATCTCCATCTACTGCAAGATGCTATCCTATCAATATGGGCCAACATTTCTAAAGAATGCTTTCAGCACCTTGTTGAATCAATGCCACGTAGAATTAAGGCAGTTCTGAAGGTGAAAGGGGGTCAAACACAGTACTAGTATGGTGTTCCTAATAATCCTTTAGGTGAGTGTATATATATATATATATATATATATATATATATATATATATATATATATATATATATATATATATATATATATATATATATGACTGGACCACAAAATCAGTCATAAGTTGCACGGGTATATTTGTGGCAATAGCCAATAATGCATTGTACGGGTCAAAATTATAGATTTTTTCTTTTATGCCAAAAATCATTAGGATATTAAGTAAAGCTCAAGTTCCATGATGATATTTTGTACATTTCCTACCTTAAATATATAAAAATGCATTATTAGTAGTAATATGCATTGCTATGGATTGCTAAGGCGATTTTCTCAATATTTAGATTTTTTTTTTTTTTTTTGCAAGTCTTTGGAATGTGCTTGAGGAGACTTTACAGAGCATTGGACTCTTGCATTGTCAATACAAGATCTTGACCAAACATTGATAATTGATGCACCTCTTGATTTGTCTGGCTATAACCAGGCCTAGCTCAATTTAAGATTGAACATTGGTCTGGGGAGTCTGCTCTGTATTTTCTACTGCACAAGAGGCGTGATCAACGAGCATAGTTCAAATGACTATGTATGCAATTGGATAGTCCTTTAACCAATCAGACCACAAGAGGCGTGCTCAACGGGCATTAGTCAAATGACTCTGTACGCAATTGGATAGTCCTTCAACCAGACCGCATGATCAACAGGCATTGATCCATCACTTCTCTATCCGTCATCGTGTTAAACCCACCAATAGCACGCCAGGTGGATAAGCCAGTCTGTGATTGGTTCCCGCAAAAGTGTGAAAGAAGCAGGAAAAATTAATGTACAGGTTTCCAGCCTGAGCTGCAGGGCGAAATCAAATCGCCGGGAGATCGGGCTGGGTTTACCCAGTCTATATATATCTTGATGGAAATAACATCATATATATATATATATATATATATATATATATATATATATATATATATATATATATATATATATATATATATATATATATATATATATATATATATATATATACATATATATATACATATATATATATATATATATACATATATATATATATATATATATATATATATATATATATACATATATATATATATATATATATATACATATATATATATATACATATATATATATATATATATATATATATATATATATATATATATATATATATATATATATATATATATATATATATATATATATATATATATATATATATATATATATATATATATATATATATATATATATATATATATACATATATATATATATATATATATATATATATATATATATATATATATATATATATATATATATATATATATATATATACATATATATATATATATATATATATATATATATATATATATATATATATATATATATATATATACATACATACATACATACATACATACAAAACTGATTCCAAAAAAGTTGGGACAATAGAATATAGATAACATATCAAATGTGGAAAGTGAGACATTTTGAAACGTCATGCCAAATATTGGCTCATTTTGGATTTCATGAGAGCTACACATTCCAAAAAAGTTGGGACAGGTAGCAATAAGAGGCCGGAAAAGTTAAATGTAGATATAAGGAACAGCTGGAGGACCAATTTGCATCTTATTAGGTCAACTGGCAACATGATTGGGTATAAAAAGAGCCTCTCAGAGTGGCAGTGTCTCTCAGAAGTCAAGATGGGCAGAGGATCACCAATTCCCCCAATGCTGCGGCCAAAAATACTGGAGCAATATCAGAAAGGAGTTTCTCAGAGAAAAACTGCAAAGAGTTTGAAGCTATCATCATCTACAGTGCATAATATCATCCAAAGATTCAGAGAATCTGGAGCAATCTCTGTGCGTAAGGGTCAAGGCTGGAAAACCATACTGGATGCCCGTGATCTTCGGGCCCTTAGACGGCACTGCATCACATACAGGAATGCTACTGTAATGGAAATCACAACATGGGCTCAGGAATACTTCCAGACTAAAGAGGACAAGGACAACCCAAGTTGTTATCAGCGCTCAGTTCAGAAGCCTGCATCTCTGATGGGATGGGGTTGCATGAGTGCGTGTGGCATGGGCAGCTTACACATCTGGAAAGGCACCATCAATGCTGAAAGGTATATCCAAGTTCTAGAACAACATATGCTCCCATCCAGACGTCATCTCTTTCAGGGAAGACTTTGCATTTTCCAACATGACAATGCCAGACCACATACTGCATCAATTACAACATCATGGCTGCGTAGAAGAAGGATCCGGGTACTGAAATGGCCAGCCTGCAGTCCAGATCTTTCACCCATAGAAAACATTTGGCGCATCATAAAGAGGAAGATGTGACAAAGAAGACCTAAGACAGTTGAGCAACTAGAAGCCTGTATTAGACAAGAATGGGACAACATTCCTATTCCTAAACTTGAGCAACTTGTCTCCTCAGTCCCCAGACGTTTGCAGACTGTTAGAAAAAGAAGAGGGGATGCCACACAGTGGGAAACATGGCCTTGTCCCAACTTTTTTGAGATGTGTTGATGCCATGAAATTTAAAATCAACTTTTTTTTTAAATTATACATTTTCTCAGTTGAAACATTTGATATGTCATCTATGTTGTATTCTGAATAAAATATTGAAATTTCAAACTTCCACATCATTGCATATATATATATATATTGTGATGTTATTTGTGATATTATATATATATATATATATATATATATATATATATATATATATATATATATATATATATATATATATATATATATATATATATATATATATATATATATATATATACATACACATACATACATACACATATATATACACACATACACATATACATATATACATATATATACATATACATATACATATATACATATACATATACATATACATATACATATTGTAGACCAGAAATTTATTATTTTAATATTATTTATATTCATAATTGGATGTATAATGTATTTGTGAAGTTTAAGTGCATGAGTTGAAGTCTGCATGAACATGTTAGTGTCATATGGCAGACACAGGGAGAAGAGATAATTTTAGCCATACAAAGAATGCGTGTACATGCAGGAATGTGCATACATGCATCACTGATGCATACATAGCTAATATTTTCAGCTGATCTATTTGTTCTGTGATATATCTCAACTGATGTAAGACATTCTATTTTCAACAAACCAACATGTTTTGCTACCTTGTAAGGAATTGCAAATCCGTTAGTCAGTGGTATATAATGCTCAACAAGTGATGTACTGCCTCAGAGAAACACATACAGCTGGCACAAAGACAACAGGTTTCTCTCCTATGCCTGATACATATGACAATAAAGAGTTTTTGGCAAGGCAATTGGTATCCGGTCCTGTGATTCTACTATAGAGGGGACAAAGCTTAATTTCAGATCAACACATATACATATACATATATATATACATATACATATATATATACACACACACACACACACACACACACACATATACACATATATACACACACACACTCACCTAAAGGATTATTAGGAACACCTGTTCAATTTCTCATTAATGCAATTATCTAATCAACCAATCACATGGCAGTTGCTTCAATGCTTTTAGGGGTGTGGTCCTGGTCAAGACACTCTCCTGAACTCCAAACTGAATGTCAGAATGGGAAAGAAAGGTGATTTAAGCAATTTTAAGCGTGGCATGGTTGTTGGTGCCAGACGGGCCAGTCTGAGTATTTCACAATCTGCTCAATTACTGGGATTTTCACACACAACCATTTCTAGGGCTTACAAAGAATGGTGTGAAAAGGGAAAAACATCCAGTATGCGGCAGTCCTGTGGGCGAAAATGCCTTGTTGATGCTAGAGGTCAGAGGAGAATGGGCCGACTGATTCAAACTGATAGAAGAGCAACTTTGACTGAAATAACCACTCGTTACAACCGAGGTATGCAGCAAAGCATTTGTGAAGCCACAACACGCACAACCTTGAGGCGGATGGGGTACAACAGCAGAAGACCCCACCGGGTACCACTCATCTCCACTACAAATAGGAAAAAGAGGCTACAATTTGCACAAGCTCACCAAAATTGGACAGTTAAAGACTGGAAAAATGTTGCCTGGTCTGATGAGTCTCGATTTCTGTTGAGACATTCAGATGGTAGAGTCAGAATTTGGCGTAAACAGAATGAGAACATGGATCCATCATGCCTTGTTACCACTGTGCAGGCTGGTGGTGGTGGTGTAATGGTGTGGGGGATGTTTTCTTGGCACACTTTAGGCCCCTTAGTGCCAATTGGGCATCGTTTAAATGCCACGGCCTACCTGAGCATTGTTTTTGTCCATTACCATCCCTTTATGACCACCATGTACCCATTCTCTGATGGCTACTTCCAGCAGGATAATGCAGCTTGAATCATTTCAAATTGGTTTCTTGAACATGACAATGAGTTCACTGTACTAAAATGGCCCCCACAGTCACCAGATCTCAACCCAATAGAGCATCTTTGGGATGTGGTGGGAACAGGAGCCGTGCCCTGCATGTGCATCCCACAAATCTCCATCAACTGCAAGATGCTATCCTATCAATATGGGCAAACATTTCTAAAGAATGCTTTCAGCACCTTGTTGAATCAATGCCACGTAGAATTAAGGCAGTTCTGAAGGCGAAAGGGGGTCAAACACAGTATTAGTATGGTGTTCCTAATAATCCTTTAGGTGAGTGTATAATATATATATATATATGTGTGTGTGTGTGTGTGTGTGTGTGTGTGTGTGTGCATACATATACATACACACATATTCTTCGATTTATTTATAGAACAGCATTTATTTTAATGTAATTTAAATCACATTTTTTGTAACATTTTAAATGCATTTACTGTCACTTTAGTTGCATTGCATCCTTGCTGAATAAAATGACTGAAAATAATTTCTTTAAAAAATTACTTTATTTTTTTTTTTTTTTACTTTTAGATGTACCCTAGCTGCAAAGATGGCTGCAAAGTTAATTTTATGGACTAAAAGTTACAATTTTAATTATTTTTTCTTTTATTTTTCTTTCAATTTTTCTTTTATTTTTATTTTTATTTGATGAATCATACAGATCTTTTCCATGAAAAAACAGTTTATAGTTTAATTTTATTTATTTTTAAATCAAAGAGCACCATAAAAGTAGTCAATATGGCTTATAACTGCACTATATTTCAAGTTGTCTCAAGCCATACAATAGCTTTATGTGGACAACACACCAAAATTGAATTATTTTACTAAAAATATCTTCCCCTGGCATCTTTTGAAGACTCTTCAAAAATAAAGGTTCTTCAGAAATTCTCTTTGTTTTCCACAGGTAAATGTATACAAGTTTGGAGTGACGAGGAATTTTCCGGCTGAATTACTCATTTAATGGGGCTCTGCTACAGTTTCCAGCAGGCTTCCGAGATCCAAATACACTTGTGATCTGCCATATAAAATGAATCCTGAAATGTGCAAACAGATGCTGATAGTGTTGATCTGCAGTGGTCAGTGATCTCTGAAGGTCTGTCTCTGACACATGGCTAATGAAGCATGTGTCTTCATGCCTCTGAGATCAGAGGAGCTCATCTACTCATCTAACACACACACACACACACACACACAGCTTCTAGCCCACTCACTATGTAAAATTCAAAGCAGGTGAGCAGCAGGCCTCACAGCAAACGTGTTTACCCAGCCTGTGACGCACATCAGAGCGAGAGAGCGAGAGCAGGATGGTGCTGATGGAATGAGGAGGAGGAGACAAATGGGAATAGGAAAGAGAAAGAGAGAGATGCTGTGAAAGCCAACACAGTGATCCATGAAACAGGATACAGAGAGCACAGGTGCTGAGTCAAAGTGATAAATTAAACCCGATTCCTAAAGCACCTGTCCCTCATTCCCAAAAACCAAAGCACACTTAAGGTCAACATTTGGGTTGGTACCGGTACTGGTACTGAAATGTAAAAAATATGATGATATCAGCATTTCTGCAGTAAATACTGCGGTAATACCTGATAGGAGGCTGTTTTCAAACACAAACCCTGTATGTATCTCTGTGAAGAACGTCAAAGGTGAGGTCACAGACAAATCTGAGTATGTGAATGCAATGGCCAATCAGAGGTGTTTAAATTAGTCAGAATCCGATCAACTCCACTCAAAACACCAGCAGTTTCATAAATAAGAGATTCATTGTGCAATACAGACAGCTTTTTTGATCAGATTTCCTAGCCTAGTGACTGACAGCTTCAGTGATTATAAAGGAAGAGCTCTTTGCATGCTTTCTGTTTATAAATTTGCAATTTGGATAAAAATTTTAAATAGTCCTCTTACTTTTCAATTCCTGCCCTTCAAACATACATACATGCATATATACACCACTTTTTACAATACAATCATTTCTAAATACATAAAATCAAATGCTGCCCTTCATTTTGTTCTCGTTTAATAACCATTTCACTTGAAAACACGTCACATTACAAAGTAAAATGGATTCTGAATGCCTTATCGGTTCATTTGGCCATTTTTGCAACACCCCGGGCAGCCGTGTACAGCTCCATTCAAACTGAAGGAGGAAAGACTGAAATCTCCAAAACTGTAGCCTAAGATTTTTTTAACAAAAGAAATAAATTAATACTTCTATTCAGCAAGGACATATTAAATTGATCAAAAGTAACAGCAAAAACATGTATAATGTTACAGAATTGCTGATTTTTGAACTATTTAGCAAAGAATCCTGAAAAAAAGGTTTCCACAAAAAATATTAAACAGCACAACTGTTTTCAACATTGACAATAATAAGAAATGTTTCTTAAAGCAGCTGTCCGTTTGTGTGTTCAAGATTTATAAAAATTATATAATGAGAATGTACAACATGAATCCATTTTCCAAACCGTGTTTTTGTCTTCCCCTGAATCATTACGGTACACTTATAATAAGTGTTTATATTGGGACTATTTCAGAGCGGTCTGGTAGGAACCGCTGTGGAGGAGCAGTCCCTGCGTGACTCGCCATAGACATAAACAGAGAGAAGTAGCGCCGGCTGCAATGTTCCTCCGCAAGACGCATGCAGTTCTGTTTATTAACCGCTAGAGCGCAAAAAGTTATGGACTGCAGCTTTAAGTATCAAATCATCATATCAGAATGATTTCTGAAGGATCATGTGACACTGAAGACTGGAGTAATGATGCTGAAAATACAGCGCTGATCACAGGAATACATTACATTTTAAAATATATTCAAATAAAAAGTTATTTTAAATTCTAAAAAAAAAAAACATACTGTTTATGATCAAATACAAGCAACATTGATGAGCCTAAGAGACTTCTTCAAAAAAAATAAAAAAAATAAATAATAAAAAAAATTCTGAAAAATCTCACCGACCCCAAACTCAAATGAACCAATACAGTATCTGCTGTGATTGGAAGATGAGAAGGAAATTTAAGCAACACCTTCCCCCAGATCTCTGACATTTCCTTTTGATCTTGTTTAAGCTAGTTAGGGAGTTATACTAGTGTATTTTTTTTTTTATTAGTTTATCTCCCTACTAGGGATCATGTTTGTTGTTTTGGCATTGAAGCCTAAAATAACTTGTTTTTTTATATTGAGCTGTTATTGTGAAAGCAGTGGGTTTGAGAACTGAACCTTGCTGCCTCCACACGTCACATCAGTTTATTCTGTTACATGTTCCTCCGTCCCTAGACAAATTGTCCCTCTCCTTATACTGTCTACCAAAAACATGCATCCATATTGTTTTACAATGCAGTCCAGTGACCGCCCTGACTGCTCTATCACACATGTTGGGATACTATCATCAGGACTGAATCGACACAACAACAAACATAAACCTTCTTGGTATTCTTCAATCATTCCTTAGTATTCTATCAATTCATTATAAACAATATAACAATATAAGAAAAACAAATTATAAAAAATGCCTGTTTTCAAATTCATTTTTTGTAAACAATTTGTATCGTGTCGCTAACGACCCGAGGTGTGTAACAGTGTAATTATATTTTTTTCTGCACAACAATAATTGAATCTTTGATGACTGAATAAGTGCAATTCACCTTTATTCCACAAGGTGTCAATGTCTGACACACAATGATGAAGTGACGCTTCACTCATAGTTACCGCAGGCAGAAAACAAAAGAATAGGAAGAATCATCAGCAAAACTTGAAATGGCTCAGAGATTTACTGCAGTGCAAGAACTGAACACAATCAAATATTACTGTCACTGTCGCTTGATGGTGGATCTGCTGAAGAAGCTGTCAGAGATCAAAATATTGATTTTGAAGAGGTTGAAAATGATAGTTTTGAGAATATGTTTGAGATGGTGAATATGCGGCAGATGCTGAATGTACTGAAATGAGCTCTGATGAGGACAGTGATGATGGTATAAAACATCTGCTCAAACTGAACCCTTACAAGCTCCACAAGGTAATGAAATATGCTTTATTTTATTCTTCTGTTGTTGTTACTCTAATATCAAGAGAGTTTTATATTAATCACGACAGGTAAAGATCCATCCATGTTAAATATAGCCTACATCCGGGTCACTAAAGACCCGAATATGTAATAATGATTGGCGAAACATTCATGCATGTAAGAGTTAACTTGATGGGATCTCAGGAAACCTCTAAAACGCACCCCTGGTAAACACACAAAAGTTACTAGTACTAGTACTGTTGTTGCTCAAACTGTATTCTCCTCGAGGGTAAAATGCAAGAGGTTTATTGAGGATGTTAGGAAAAATGTAACTAGTTTTAGAGTCTCATGCACATTTTCTACTGTGTTAGTTGCATTTTTTAAAGCAACCACCACTATTACTATTGCTCATACTAACAACTAACACCCATACGGGGGTTAAACTTTGTTGAGTAACCCATCCTGCGCCATTCGACATGAATAACAGCTCAAATCATGCAGCTTGTTGAAGAAAGGTGTGCTACTACTATTCTATGTGATCAGAATTTTAAAAACATGCAAAAAATCCCATAAACAAACCATATCTAGACACCAGAATTTTATAGTGACTTGGGTCACTAAGAATCCACATAGCAATGCACTACAGTTTACTCAGAAAACCTTGGCAATAGCAACATCAAACTACCTTTCTATATTTTTGTCTTAGTTGTCATAGTGTACTTCTACTCTGTTCTGTACTTTTGACCTGTCAGAATCATGGAGCGGACCTGCTCAAACTTTAGCGTCCCGTGACAGGTTTTATTCTAGAGAAATGCCTCGGCTGCTCTTGTTCTAGTTTTGTGCTCTGCAAGCCCCTTTGTGGTTATAAGCACTGTTCTCCAGGCATTTCCCCAGAGACTGTCAGGATAAATTTAGGGGCGACTTTGTGAGCCGAGCGAGAAAAAAAAAAAAACATACCGAGTATATACACACACACACACACACACACACACACACACACACACACACACACACACACACACACACACACACACACACACACTCTACCTCTAAATTTGGAAGACTGCAGTGCAGGGATATTAAAAAGCCTGAATCATTACAGCCTTCAGAGGCCTTGATAAATTACAGACACATCACAAGGCTGATAGGTCAATGGATGGGCAGTAATGAGAGGGATAACAAACTGACGACAAACTCACTTTTACTTCATTAACAACCCACTGAAACCGCCCACAGACTGGGCAGAGACTGCAGCCGGTTTATACCCTGATAAAGGAATAGCTCATATTGTTCTGAACATGTATGAGTTTGTGGAGCACTAAAGGAAATGTTTTGAAGAATGTTCATGCTGTTCTATTTCATACAGTGCAACAAACGCTAGCGTTCAGAAGTTTGGGGTTGGTAAGATCCTTTAAATGTCTTTTAAAGAAGTATTTGCTCACCAAGGCTGCATTTATTTTATTAAAATACAGTAATATTGTGAAATATTATTACAATTTCAAATAACCATTTTCTGTTTGAATATATTGTAAAATGTAATTGTTTTCTTGTGATCCAAAGCTGAATGTTCAGCATCATTAGTGATACTGTGCAGACATTTTTGGGGGCAGGTGCTCAAATGGGAAAAAAGGGCACCCCTCTTATCATCATTTATAAAAAATAAAGTTACATATGGTTGATCATCTTTTAATTAAATACACTATTTAATTAAAATAGTGTAAAATTTAATTAAATACACTATAAGGGTTTTAATACCAATTTAATGAAATCAGTATCAACAAAATCCATTTTAGCATAATCCATTTACACTGCAATTACGATTGCCTAAATAATGTTATGAGATTAACGTTCTAAATATAACATTTTAAATATAGAAATATGAGTAACACTTTACAATAAGGTTCCATTTGTTAACATTGGTTAGCAATATTAGTTAACATAAACAATGAAAAATCCTTAAAGCATTTATTAATCTTAATAATGTTAAGCTTACATGTTAATTTCAGCATTTACTAACACATTATTAAAATCAAAAGATGTATCTGTTCATATTATTTAACGGACCTGAGCTAACATGAACTAACAATGAACAGTTGTAATTTTATTAACTAACATAAACAAAGATTAATAAATATGGTAATAAATATATTGTTCATTGTTAGTTAATGCATTAACTAAAAATAACTAATGGAACCTTAATTGTAAAGTGTCACTAAAAAAAGTGAAATATTGTGAAAAATTAAATGATACTATTAAATGAAACTAAAATCTCCAGTAGGTGGCGGCAAGTCGTAGTAAGTGAATCATAGAATCATTCATTCAACCAATCTGTTCAAACCGACTGATAAAAGAAGCAAGTGTCCACTGACTTTAAGAATGGGTCATTGAATCATTGACTCACCCGATTCATTCATCCCCAACTCAATCATTCAAGATCATTTGCAACCATTTTCGTTGGACAAAATAGTTAAGGCCAGTCAAGTTCCTCCACACCAAACTCGCTCATCCATGTCTTTGTGCACTGGTGCGCAGTCCTGTTGGAACAGGAAGGGGCCATCCCCAAACTGTTCCCACAAAGTTGGAGCATGAAATTGTCCAAAATGTCTTGGTATGCTGAAGCATTAAGAGTTCCTTTCACTAGAACTAAGGGGCCAAGCCCAACCTCTGAAAAACAACCCCACACTGCTTTACACCACTGCATCCGACGCTTTGCATTGCACTTGGTGATGTAAGGCTTGGATGCAGCTTCTCGGCCATGGAAACCCATTCCGGCAGCCATATCACCCTATAGCCCAAGACTGGTTTCCCACTGAAGCTAAGCAGGGCTGAGCCTGGTCAGTACCTAGATGGGAGACCTCCTGGGAAAACTAGGTAGGTGCTGGAAGAGGTGTTAGTGAGGCCAGCAGGGGGTGCTCACCCTGTGGCCTGTGTGGGTCCTAATAGTGATGGGGACACTATACTGTCAAAGAGCACCATCCTTCAAATGAGACGTTAAACCGAGGTCCTGACTCTCTGTGGTCATTAAAAAAATCCCAGGATGTCCTTCGGAAAAAGAGTAGGGGTGTAACCCCGGCACCCATTGGCCTCTGTCCATCATGGCCTCCTAATCATCCCCATATAGTGATTGGCTTCATCACTCGGTCTCCCATCCACCAATAAGCCGGTGTGTGGTGGGCACTTTGGCGCAATATGGCTGCCGTTGCATCATCCAGGTGGATGCTGCACATTGCTGACCCCGCTCTGTGATTTTATGTGGCCTACCACTTTGTGGCTGAGTTGTTGCTGTTGTTCCCAATTGCTTCCACTTTGTTATAATACCACTAACAGTTGACCGTGGAATATTTAGTAGTGAGGAAATTTCACGAATGGACTTATTGCACAGATGGCAACCTGGTTCACTGAGCTCCTGAGAGTGACCCATTCTTTCACAAATGTTGTTTGTAGAAGCGTCTGCATGCCTAGGTGCTTGATTTTATACACCTGTGGCCATGGAAGTGATTGGAACACCTGAATTCAATAATTTGGAGGGGTGTCCCAATACTTTTGGCAATATAGTTTATGTTATAAACACAAAGTACAAAGAACTTATGCAAGGGAAATGTCTTGAAATTTGGGAGCATTTTTTATTAATTTTGGTGGCATTTCCGACCTTGCACAGTGCTAATTTATGTCAATACCAGACTAGCTTGCTTGTTGTTAAGCTTAATAATAATTATTTAATTTCACAGTGGTGACAAACAGTGCCGAAGGCCAAACACAATAGTTACCTGGCTGTCACCAATGAATTGAGAATTGATGCCATGGGCCAAATTTAAACAAAACTAAATAATATATATATATATATATATATATATATATATATATATATATATATATTTTTTTTTAAATGCAAAAGAGCACTTATCTAGCCAGAGACCAAAGGAGCACGTGCCTGGTAACCAGGGGCTTTGATGCTCCAAATAAATAAATAAAAGTAGTCCTCGTGCACTATATGCTTTATGTGATGAAAAGACCCCAAATGAAGCCGTTATCCACTATTAATGCAGTAGCTCTCTAATGTAATTTCCACAAACGTAGCGCACACCAGATTTGATATCAATGCCTGATCTGTTCTCACGTGTCCTATAAAAGCTAACACAACATGCCAATTATCAATATTCAGAAGGGTGAATGACTTTTGAGCGCAATGTGAGCAAATTAGGACAGAATTTAAATTTGAATTGTTAAATTTAAATTATTCCTTTAAGAAATGCCCCTCTTGTATTTAAATCAACAACCTAAAAATGATGTTGTTTTGATGTGGTGTCATTAAATGAAGTTAAAATAAAAATGATAATGATAAAAAAAAAATAAGGCTTTACAGTAAGAGCAGGCGTAATGGGCAACGAATGGGCAGCCGTGCAATCGTGATAAACAAAGCCCTGCCAGACACTTGAGCTGTTATGTGTGTGTATAAATATACGGATACCAATGAAATGAACAAACCTTTCACACTCTTCTCCCTCATGGATGTGCTCACAATCCCGGCCAGACACACTAACACCTCACCTAAATATACATCACACGAAGCACATGGTCAGTCGCAGCACTTCTATGTTTAGAGGGAACGGCCAGGGGAAGGACGTCACCCCTCATACCCCTCGTGATACTAAACTTCACATGAACAGTTTGTCGCATTCACACAGTCTCGTCTTGCCCGGCTCCTGTGATTCATAATTCCTAATTCAGCCGCAGGGAAACCCTGACATTTGCCTGGACGCTGGCCATGTTGCCACTGCCCTTTGACCCGTGCCCTACTCATTTGACAATGTTTGTTTGCATGCTCTGTAACGGCACATTTTAACCCTTGTGAAAAAGAAATGCATGTAATTGAGTTCAATGTGCACTTCAAATCTTAAAAATATACTTTTATATAACTGCAGATGATAATATGAGCATTTAGTAACCTTTCTTAAATGTTAGTTAATAAATCTACGGCTGTTCATGTTTGTTCAGTGCTTTATTAGAGTTAACATTCACTTTAAAAATGTATTCGTAAATGTAGAAGTCAAGATTAATAAATGCTGTTAAAATAGTTTATTGTAAGTTCATGTTAACTAATGTGAAGTATTACCGTCCTGTAGTCTATTATTTCTGTAAGAAGTTCTTTTAAAAAATATGCTGAATATGCACTTCTTTTTCACAAGTGAGCGCAAGGACTGTGTGTACATCTTAACACGGTCTAAATGATTGGAAATGATTGGAATACGTAGTGCGTTCTAACCTTGAGCTTCTAATCTTAAATAACAGTGTAGTTGCAGAAACACACGAAGGCTAATCACATTGTAAATGTTACCCAACACGGTATACAGATATGGTAACAGATGGTAAAAGCAAGGGCCTGAATGATTACCATATTCATATACTATGTTAATTATGGAATACGCCATGGTGTTTCAAAGAACAAATGCAAAAAAAACAAACAAGCATGGTATTACTATGGTACATGGTGGTAAGAATTGTATTTTTATGTTTTTGCAAGCGACATTAACACAGCTAAATTAACAATAATGAGAAAAAAATATGGAGGTGTGGGATTTCACCATGTCCTCAAAGTATGCAAGCAGAAAACACACACAGCAGCTGGCTCTCTTATGTAAGTGCTGCAGCTCTCTCTCTCTCTCTCTCTCTCTCTCTCTCTCTCTCTCTCTCTCTCTCTCTCTCTCTCTCTCTCTCTCTCTCTCTCTCTCTCTCTCTCTCTCTCTCTCTCTCTCTCTCTCTCTCTCTCTCTCTCTCTCTCTCTCTCTCTCTCTCTCTCTCTCTCTCTCTCTCTCTCTCTCTCTCTCTCTCTCTCTCTCTCTCTCTCTCTCTCTCTCTCAGCAGCATGTGTAATGTACTTCGTGTTGCTATGGGCCTGCGAGAACAGTGCAGTCCTGCCACCTGCTGGTGAAACCCAATATGGATTCTCAACTGGATTAATTTAAAGATCCAGGTTTTACTTTGGACCTGAAGTGGCGACATAAACACAGTACCAAAATTAACCATGATATAAAAGTAAATAAATGTCATTAGAATCAAACATCGAAATTAATTTATAGTCTATCACTTTGAGCTGCATAACCTCGACAGAGCTTACACGTGGTAATCTTTCTAGTCTTAAGCTTTCAGCTGTCGATATTATCAAACCGATTTCTGCAATTATATCAAACGGGACTGATGTTTTAGACTGCGGCAAACCACTCAATATCACAACAAATCAGATCTATTGCCAATACTTGCAGGTGTGCATACTGTTGATTTCCCTCCTACATGACATCATCCGCCAGGAAGAGGTCATTTAGGAGGTTTTGCCAGTTAAAGAGATATAACAAAAAATTGACAGCATAGAAATAAATTAAATACAATTTAATATTAAATACATTTTAAAGATTAAATGTTATAAATGTCTATTTATTTTTCATTTTAAAATGATCCTTTAAAATTGTAATTTATTATTTTGGAAAAGGAAATGTATTTTTATGCTTGAATTATTAAACTGATAACTTATTTTATTATTATTGTCATATGAAAAGTGTACACTGAGAATATAGGAAAGTCTATTAAACGATTACCAATTTAAACAATATTAATATTAATTCTGATAATACATTATGATACATATTTTTAACTATTAAAATGAAAACTAACCGTATTTATTTAGCAATTTATTTAAGTCCCAGTTAGTAGAAACAAACTAAAAATTTACTGATTTTCAACAAAATGTTGAATTTAATATTTCCCCAATATATTATGAAATATAATTGGGGATATAAAATGAATATACTGCACAACAGGAAAGATTTGTTTAGATTGGTTTAAAGGACAAACTGGTTCCCTTTCGATTTCGGGTTCTCTCGACATTGCGTTTGCCAACACTATGGGCAAAAACCCTTCCAGCAAATACTACTAAAGCCTCATTGAATCACGCCAGTAGCACTGGCCAATGGCGTTCAAGCGCACAAAATATGGGTGGACTTCCCCCATTCCCCAATGCAGGCTCCCTTCCAGTGTGCTTCATGACTGCTGATCTCTGCCCCTCCCTGCAAGAAGCCTATCAGCAATCAAGATTTGCACACTGTGATCTATAGCTGTGCTCTGGTGAGCCTTCCGTAAGGATGACCTCTAGCAATTGCTTCTCCCCACACAGAGCCAGTCGAACCTTCTGTCACAGAGGACAGTCCGTATCGCCCGCTGTCACAATTTACGAAAGCATGGCAGGCATTGCCAGGGGTATCAGAGTGGGTTATAAAAAAACAACAGCGAATGGCTACATGCTTCAGTTCCTTCACAGACCACCCCGTTTCAACGGTGTATTAATGTCCACTGTACAGAAGAATGTTTCAGTTCTGCAAGAAGAAATACACAGCCATTTCGCAAAACGCGCTGTAGAGAGAGTGCCCCTTGCAGATCACAAGAGCAGACACAAGACAGTGCCAAAGAAAGACAGTGGAATCCGTCCAGTCGTGAATTTGAGACCACTGAATTGGATTTAAAGGATGTTTATTTTCACATTCAGGTAGCCCCTCGTCACAGGCGCTTCCTGAGATTTGCATTTGAGGGGATAGCATATCAATTCATGATCCTGCCTTTCGGGTTATCGTTGGCCCCTCATACGTTCAATCCATTCAATGCGAAATGCATAATGTGTCTCTCTCCCCTCTGGAGCAGAGCGGAATGGAACTACCTAGAGGATTAGCTGGTTTTAGCCCAATCAGAGACAGGCTCAAACTTCTTACTCATCTTCCGAGTTTAGTTTTCCTATTGGACAGGTGATCAGGGAAAAAACAGTTACGACGGATGAGTTGGGCACAAGTATTTGGCGGAAGGGGCTTTTCCCATAGCGTTAACAAACGTTTCATTCCCTCATCTCAGGGAACCGAGGTTACGGGAGTAACCGGAGACGTTTGTGAATCAGACTAATATAGACTATATTGCCAAATGTATTGGGACACCCTTCAAATTCATTGAATTCAGGTGTTCCAATCACTTCCATGGCCACAGGTGTATAACATCAAGCACCTATGCATGCAGACACTTCTACAAACATTTGTGAAAGAATGGGTCGCTCTCAGGAGCTCAGTGAATTCAAGCGTGGTATCGTGATAGGTTGCCATCTGTGCAATAAGTCCATTCGTGAAATTTCCTCACTACTAAATATTCCACGGTCAACTGTTAGTGGTATTATAACAAAGTGGAAGCAATTGGGAACAACAGCAACAACTCAGCCACGAAGTGATAGGTCTCCAACTTTCTGCAGTCAGTAGCTACAGACCTCCAAACTTCATAGATTAGCTCAAGAACAGTGCATAGAGAGCTTCATGGAATGGGTTTCCATGGCTGAGCAGCTGCATCTAAACCTTACATCACCAAGTGCAATGCAAAGCGTCGGATGCAGTGGTGTAAAGCACGCAACCACTGGACTCTAGAGCAGTGGAGACGTGTTCTCTGGAGTGACCAATCACGCTTCTCTGTCTGGCAATCCCATGGACGAGTCTGGGTTTGGCAGTTGCCAGGAGAATGGTACTTGCCTGACTGCACTGTGCCAATTGTAAAGTTTGGTGGAGGGGGGATTATGGTGTGGGGTTGTTTTTCAGGGGTTGGGCTTGGCACCTTAGTTCCAGTGAAAGCAACTCTTAATGCTTTAGCAAACTGTTAGGGGTAAACGGTTTATGAAAATGAAGACCAAGAGTCAGGAGTGCAATTAATTAAAGAAAGATTTACTGAAGAATAGTTTGCAGTTTCATCAGCAGAAGCCAGCTTCAAGTCTCACAAGGAGTTTGTAGGCCGCGCTCCCTCTCTACCAGTCTTGTCGTACCGTACATACAATCGTCCCAACAGTTATACTGTTTTCAAGCTCTTTCCACGTCATTACTGCAAGGTGGATGATTCTGATTGGCTCAGAGAAAATTAACAGTCATGGTAAATTTCCACACATTGTCAGTTAATCAGATGCACGAGTCCATAAATCACTTGTTGACGCTTTCACCCCGGAATTAGGCACGTAGTGACCTTCCAGGTCTGGAGCAGGTGCCAGCTTGCCCAGAACAACAAGTCCACCCCATCTTAGGATGCCCATTGTACACCTTCTCAACACTGATGTGTAACACAGAATACTGCGCACATACACAGATACACAGTCTCCCCAAGGTTGGAGTTGATTGAGCTCTGATATAACATGCTGTTAACATGTGCTTTCTCTCAGTGAGAGGTACAGACAGTAGTACAGGCAGTATTCATCTTGATTGAATACTGCAGTATCCTTGATTCTTTAGTGTTTCAGTAAAAGGAAATATAAAATGAATAAAATATAATAAAAATGAAAGACAATCCGTATTTCATATCTGGAACCCGGGTTAAGTGAGCAAGCACTGTTACTGCACTCCTGGCATGTTAGGGGTGTGTGATACAGCCAAAATCCAAACACACGACAACATGTTGCTTTCGAGTGTTTAAAGACACATCACACGTCCCTAGGCCAGACCCTCAGTCACCACTCAGAGACCAGACACACTTTAGAAAGCAAGAAACAATCAGTGGTTCTCTTGATTAAATAATATCATAAAGTCTTTGATTATGAATTTAATTAGGATATATACAGGTATATTGAAGCGGCAGTGGCTTTCAGAATCCCCCTTTCAATACCAATACATTTTGGACAATTTCATGCTCCCAACTTTGTGGGAACAGTTTGGGGATGGCCCCTTCCTGTTCCAACATGACTGCGCACCAGTGCACAAAGCACGACCCATAAAGACAATGAGTGAAGTTTTAATGAGTGAAAGACAAAGGATGAGTGAGTTTGGTGTGGAGGAACTTGACTGGCCTGCACAGAGTCCTGACCTCAACCTGATAGAAAACCTTTGGGATGAATTAGAGCAGAGACTGCGAGCCAGGCCTTCTCGTCCAACATCAGTGCCTGACCTCACAAATGCGCTTCCAGAAGAACGGTCAAAAATTCCCATAAACACACTCCTACTCCTACTCCCAGAAGAGTTGAAGCTGTTATAACTGCAAAGGACAGGCCAACTCCATATTAAACCCTACGGATTAAGAATGGGATGTCATTTAAGTTCATGAACATGTAAAGGCAGGTGTCCCAAATATACCAACATTTTTGGCAATATAGTGTATAACATATGAACATATTGACACATCAAGAAAACCAAGCCAGAAAGTGAATTCCCCATGAAATCGAGTTTAATAGTTTAAAAATAAGGCTATGATGCAGTTTTAGCAAACGTTTGACAAGAAAAACACAGTAAATGACAAGCTGTGGCACACACAGCAAGTCCAGTAAGAGTTGAGGGATATAGCGACAACACACACATACACACTCATCCACACACACACACAAATGCAGTAATATTTCTCAATCATCTCCACACATACACTCACACATATGCACACAGCCACCCAAAAAGGTGGCAATAAACAAACTGCAGTATACTTTAAAAAAAAAAAAAAAAAAAAAAAAGGAAAGAAAGAAAAAGACATGCATAGCTCAGTACAATAAACGTGTTGATTTCCGAACGATCCGCGGAGGTTATACGTCATACGCAGTCTAATACTGTCAACATTATTAGTCAGTTCCTTCAACATGACAACATCACTTCATAAAGGTGTCTGACGTAAAGCAAAACAATAACGTCCTTGTTCACAAACATGTAAAAAGTTACATTCTGAACCACAAAGTTCATTATGAAAAATAAATACTTGGAATGGCGACGACAAGGATATAAAGATTCCCTTTATGTGTCAGAATTTCAAAGAAACAAAAATCCCAAAACCGACCCATTTCCCCATTTACACATAAAAAGTCAAATATAATGTTGCATTTGTTTCAACAGACATCAAGGTACAATAAAAGAGTCGTACAGAGAAGATACAAAAGGAGCGCAAAACTCAGAATTAGAAAACTTAACACACTCAAACCCAGGCCCGGGACATACAATACAGACAAAACCCACATAAATGTTCTGGTATGCTTAGTGCTGAAGCAAACAAAACTAAATCCAACACAAGAATTACAAATCATTTATTTTACAATCCCTGTCAATTTTTTTATCAACATTATTTTGTCCGTTGTTTGCCCATTCAGGAGAGTCACAGAACATCAAAAAGCCTTGGCAATGCAAACTATTTGACAACTAGGCTGTTTAGTATGTGTTATTTGTTCTACATTTCATCCTTTGGTAAAAGGGCAGACCATCTCAACTGCAATACCATGTATTAGAGCTGCACAATTAATCGTTAAAAGATAGCAACCTCGATTCAAACACCCACACGATTCTGTCGCCAACGGTCATTGGCGCTCGTGTTGCCAGACATTCACAGCTCTCCATTGAAACGAAAGGGATCATCGCTTTGTCGCTGGCAGTGTGAACGCAGCTTTATCCCTAAATGACAACGATTCACTGGTCTATTAAACCTCTGACCAAATCACACCGAAACATTAAAATCTGCAGTGGCACTGCCGCTGATCCAGAAAGAGCAGTTGTCATGTATAGGTATGAGACGTCTTTTCAATCACAGTATCGTTATTTCTTTCTTACAATAATTCAAATGATGACAGAAGTATTGTCGATTGTATTGATTACATCGTTACACCAGTAGGTGGTGACAAGTGACTCTTAAAGGAACACTCCACTTTTTTTTTTGAAAATGGACAAATCTTTTTCCAACTCCCCTGGAGTTAAACAGCTGAGTTTACAGTTTTCGAATCCATTCAGCCGATCTCCAGATCTGGCGGTAGCACTTTTAGCATAGCTTAGCATAGATCATTCAATCTGATTAGACCGTTAGCATCTCGCTCAAAAATGACCAAAGACTTTAGATATGAAAAGTTGTGATTTTCTAGACCGATATGGCTAGGAACTACACTCATTCCTGCGGAATAATCCAGGAATTTGGCTGCCGTACCATGGGTGCAGTGGTGCAATGAGATTACGCAGCGCCTGAAAATAGGCTAACTTCCATCAACATAACCTGGCTGGGGACTACTTCCAGGCGCTGTGTAATATCATTGCGCCGCTGCACCCATGGTACGGGCAGCAAAGTTCCTGGATTATTCCGCAGGAATGAGAGTGTAGTTCCTAGCCATATCGGTCTAGAAAATCACAACTTTTCATTTTCCGTCGGTCTTCGTACATGATGTAACTACAGAAAAATCAAGTTTTAAATAGGAAAAATATTGAAACTCTTTGGTCATTTTTGAGCGAGATGCTAACGGTCTAATCCGATTCAATGATTTATGCTAAGATATGCTAAAAGTGCTTCTGCCAGATCTGGAGATCGGCTGAATGGATTTGAAAATGGTAAAACTCTACTGTTTAAATGAGCCTATTTTCAAAAAAAGCCTTCAAAAGTGTTCCTTTAAAAATATGTATTTGCCATTAAATCAGTCATTCAAGAGATTCGTTTGATCATTGATTCATACAGTAATAAAACAAGTATTTATGAGTGAGTTATTGAATCATTCATTCAAATTAATTAAACTATTTTATATAGACTGCAGCAATTATCATTTTGTCAGAACCTTATGTTTAGTTGTCTGTTCAGAATTGTGGGAGAATTGTGATATCTGTGATCTTTTTCAATTTGAACCGTGCAGCTCTACCATATGTTGTCCTTTTATGTTCGTCTGTGTTCGGTACTGTCTTTAAAGTGCCAGCAAGTTCTGGTGTGAGGGAAGCCCAAATTTCTAGAGCTCCGGGCTCCGTATAGGAATGATACAGGACTCATGCAAGCGAGAAACACACACATACAGACACGCACACCATGCTGTAAGGTGCAGAGACACACCACTTGCGAGATCTACGCCAGACAGATAGCAAAAATAGCTCTCTGAGTTTCTATATACATGAACTTCACAATGCTACCACTGCCATAGTGTGCAGAGAAACCTCTGATCAAGTCTGTGAAGAACATAAAACAAATCTACAAAATCAACTCAAGCCGCTAACATTTAAACAGTTCCCTTAAGTTATACGTTGTAAACTGTTAAGATTTTAGCACAGGATTTTCATATAGTTGCGATATAGTTGTGGACGGACATAAAGTCGTTGTTTTGTCCCTTCATTTCAACACTAATCTCTTATCTGTCAATGCCAGATTTATATAAAACAATACAATTAAATAAACATCTAAGCAAAAAATATTAAAGAACTCATTGTGATGTGGGTATTAAGAACAACACTATTAATAATAATAATATCTGTATTAATAAAGAAGAAAAGTATGTTGTAAACTAATAAGCCCATGTGGGTTTGATCTAGAGTTCTCCATTTAACCTGAAGCAGTGATTTATCAGTCACTCACTGCCAAGCGCAACCTGCCAGACTATAACATAACTGCGCTCAGGTTTGGCAGGAGCCGACTGCAGTTTCAAAGTAGGTTCGGCTGATTCTTCATCTTCATCTCGAGCCATACCACCATCCTCATCACCTGAGAGATAGAAAAAAAACAGAGAGATGGTTATATAATGGTTTACAAAGTACTTCTGCAGTTATATTATTGGTTAATATTATTTTCCCCCACCTATGCAACATTATTTATATCAGCAGAAATCTCCATTCAGAGCTTTGCTGAAACTTTAAAATAATGTAGATTCATATTGTGCATAAATCATGCACAATATAAGAACACTGACAAGTATTGAAAAAATAAAGAGTTCATTTTGATGTAATTTTGTCTTTGAAGGGTCACATACATTTTTATTATTTCATTTATATAAGGTTCACTTAAAATCTTATTTTTTTATGGCCATTTTACACATTTTCACCCAGACATTTTTTAGCCAAGGTAACCGTATACTTTGCATGTGGAACTAGATTTTTGTGCATATTTGTTTATCATTTGTGGGTTTGCACTGAAGTCCAATGTAATTTAACTGCCCGATCTTTACTGACAGCCTTGTTTACATTCAGACAGGTTTACAATATGATACCACATAAATTCATACTTTTATTCAGCAAATGTGCATTAAATTGTTCAAAAGTGACAGTAATGGCATTCAAAATGTTACAAAAGATTTCTGTCGTCAGGAATAAATGACATTTTAAAATATATTAAAATAGAAAATTGTAATAATATTTCACAATATAACTGTATTTGTTTTATTTAGATTAAATAAATGCAGCTGTGGTGAGCATAAGAGACCTTTAAAAACAAATGGTAGTGTATATGATTGATGAACAGGTTTACAATGTGAAACAGCATCTGCTGCTCACGTACAGGTCATGGAGACTCTGGTACTGAAGCTCTTACCGATTCTGAAGTCGATGTATCCCTCTCCTCCGCTCATGATAAGCATGCTCTTGCCATCTGGGGATGAAGAGTCTGAGTTCTCAGGCGTGCCTTCAGCTCCTGGCACAATAACCTGACCTGAAACACAGCAGTAACACATTAACACTCCACCAGTCATTATATCATACACCACAGATGTAAATATATGCTGTATAATATGCTGATACATTGCTAGTACATTACCTAGTAAAATGTTTTTTTTTGTTTGTTTGTTTTTTTGCACACAGCACCATTTTCTCTATCACATAATTCTTATAACCTTTACTTGGTTGCTATTTTTGCATTGTAATGCAATGTAATGTTTGCAATGTGAAAAAGTATTATTCTCTTTATTGAATGCCTTAAATATATAATAACTATTTACATTGCAAAAATATACACTTTACACCATAGTAGTATTTATTGTACTGCATTTACTATGTTAATATATCATTTTAACATATACTTATTGATTTATGTTACATAGGGTTGTCCATTTAAAAATATTTATGCATGCATGCATTATTATTATTGTCGTACATTAAAATATTGTTTTATTCATAATACATTGTCATTTTTTTCTTCTTTTTGAGCTGAAACAGAGAAAAACTAATTTTTCACATATCCTGAACATGCATTTGACTACAAAATTGTCCTAGGATAGTTCACCCAAAATAGACTATTCTGTCATCATTTCCTCACCCTCAGGTTGTTCCAAACCTGTATCAAACCCGAGTTTCTTCTGTTGAACACAAAGAAGATATTTTGAAGAATGTTGGTAACAGCTGACGGTAGACATTGACTTTCATAATAGGAAAAAAAAAAAGGAAGTCAATGTCTACCGTCTCATTACCAACATTCTTCAAAATATCTTCTTTTGTGTTCAGCAGAAGAAACTCGGGTTTGATACAGGTTTGGAACAACCTGAGGGTGAGGAAATGATGACAGAATAGTCTATTTTGGGTGAACAATCGCTTTAAATGTTACTGTAGCACTTATAATACTATCCTGATGTTATCATGAAACTTTTAATAATCAGACACTTAATTGAATGGACCATTCTTCTACAAACACGAGTCTTCCCAACAGACTATATCCACCTTATTTTTGACGTAAGAGTGTTTGTAAATTGAATGTGTGAGGCTTCCGGTGTCGACCGCTTCCAGTTATTTTAGCTGTCCAAAAATGCTTGCTATGCTGCTTGATATTGCAAACTGGGCCCTATAGAAAAGGTTCTATATTTTGTCCTACGAATGAAATTTAGAATGTGCCCAAAAAGTATTTATCAAACATGCACTCACAGTTCTTACGCACATGAGAAAGCAATCATTGTAGATAAATCCCACGTGCGTAAGTACCATGCTCGTTCACGTTCACGGTCATTAGCATTCGGAAACGCCTCAAATAAACTGTATATGGTGACAACACATCCCTTTAAAAATCACGTGATTGTGTTTTTTCCTCACCTCAATAATGGCAAAGAAGAGGAACTACACAAACACAGAATGAGTCACGCAACGATGTTTAACAACAACAAATTTGCATCACAAATGATTTGCACATTAACAGAATGAAACCCTTTTCTATTTACATCATTAAATATGTTGGTTGATGGTGCTTTTCTGGCGATTTGGGTGCAGTCTATGGCTCCAATTATGTCTGGTAATCTGGCGACAGCATGAAAGACCCATTTTATTTTGGCTTGTTGATGATTTCGGTAAGGGAACTGGATGTAGGTTGGGTCCAAGGAAATAATTGCATCCAACATTTGTCACAGCTGTCTTTTACAGGGTTTGACACCAACTACACATCGTGTTTAAAACTACAAAAATTATAAATTGAGTGTTTTATAATTAAAGGAAACAAAGGACATATGTGATTTGCTTAATGCATACTGTGACACTCTTAAATGCTTTTTATGTGCAGTGTCGCTGTTCTACCACTAGATTCTCTGTGTAAGCATGCTCAGAGGTGTGCTTATATTTACACACAATTCTATGTATAAGTACAAGTTGGTAAATCCCACACTTCACTTTGCATGAAACACACTCATTACGCACAAATCTGTGCGTATGCACCTTTGATAAATGAGGGCCCTGGTGTTTACCATATATTATATAAATGTATTGTAATAATATATATATACACACACACACGCTGGTTTGTAGCGCATATAGTTTTACCATTTAATGCACTCTGATATCCTTCTAGTTGTTTATCTAAAGCGGCCAGTGAATCGGAAGTCTCGCAAGCTCACAGAAAATAGCTTGCTTCCGTGTTACAAAATAAGTTGGATATGTTATGATGCCATACCTGGAACTGTAGCAAAGAATTTGACAGCATCTCTGTGGCCATGGAAGCAGAGCTGAGCATGTGCCATGGAGCAGTACGGTACGTACGAGCCAGTCACAGCACCAACCATGGTGTCATCACCGTACACTCGCACCGCCCCACCTGGACGACAGGCGATCGCTCCCACCGTCTTATTAGCTGCAGAGGAGAATATGTTTAAACAAGTGTCTACAGCATCTAATTTTAGCAGTTAGTATCTTGCAGAGCAGATGCCTGTCAAATTCAAAGCACAGCCTCATTGCAAGATTACTGGGATACAGCCATTAATTTTAAAGCATTAAAAGCTAATTTCATCTAGATGCAGATTCACTTTTGATCAGCTCAGAAAGATGAAGGTGGTTGGAGAGAGGGGAAGATCTGAGAGGAACTAAGAACTTGGATATGAAATATTGAAAACAGCTGAGCATAAAAGCAAACAAGCCAAGCAAGACAGCTTTGTTTCAGAATTAACCTGCTGTTAACAATGTGTTTCCCACTCACCCCTCTGACCTAGATATCCACACTGACCTACAGCTACAGAGACAGGAGACGAGAAAGAGAAGAAGACAGGAGGAGAGAAACAGAGAGAAGTGGCCAAAGAGACTGAAACTAAAGCTGCCTTCCACATCAAATACAGATGTACATATGTCTATGTGTTTGTGATATTGGCTTACAGTCTGATAACGGGATGGAGATGATGACACCATTTCCTGTTCCCACCCACAGCCGGTTACAGGAAACCATTAGAGCTGTGATCCTCACAAAAGAGAAGCCCAGTTTTCCTGTTCCTGTTAAAGACAATTGGAAGTCCAATCAATAGTGTATTTATTCCTAAGCATATTATAAAAGAGCTCAAATCTTGTACATTCATGTGTTTTGCAGACGCAGACTCCTGTTCAGTAGTTTTGGGTCAGACAGACTTAATTTTTTTTAAAAGGTACACTGTGAGACAAAATCCTGAGAAACAAAATGTATCACAGTTTCCACAAAAATATGAAGCAGCACAACTGTTTTCAACATTGATAATACTCATAAATGTTGCTTGAGCAGCAAATCATCATATTAGAATGATTTCTGAAGGATCATGTGACACTGAAGACGAGTAATGATGCTGAAATATCTTATTTTGTTCTCCCCAGAAGAAAGTAAGCGTGCGAATGAACCATTTAAAAGATGAAAATGAAAGAGTTTTTACTGTTTAAATGTCATTCTACAAAGTATAATGTATAATCATTGAAATGTTTATCCAGTTCATCCAAAACCAGTTTATTATTAAGCAAAAGAATAAAAAGGTGACCATGAACCTAAAGTTCTAAATTTTTCACAGTATTCTCACCTAACATTTTGCTGACATAAGGCTCAATGTCCACGTCCTGGAGATGCTGGAAGGTGTGAGCGTGGAAGAGGCGGAGGGTGGAGTCTAGCCGGATGGACACCCAGATCCCATCACCCACCCAGGCCAGCTGACGCACCTGACTCTCCTTACGCGGGTGGGCATCAAAAGACTTCTGTTTCACAAATACCCAATGAGAAATGCACAACACATTGTAAAAACATCCTGCTCAAGCACCGATGGCAAAATGGGCTTTCAATATAACATGGCTGCCTATAAAGTAAAAAGGTGAAACAATTTTTGAAAATCGGTGCTACCTGACTAGAGAAAACAGAGAAAAAAATGCTCTTGTCTTTCCCTTTGCCAAATAGGTAGGAAAACTTCAACACCCATAATGCACTGGGCATGTTGTTGCCCAAGGCCACTCCCAGCAGTCTGCTATGGATATGCTTAACCAGAGTCAAATATCGCCTTGTTTTAGTAGGAAATACTTCTTAGCAAACTTTTAATCAGTGGTATCGACTTATATTGTTCGCGAATGCAAACATTCAAAGAGTAAACATTTAACGGGAGTGAGTTATTCTGGGTTTCCATTAATGATTCTAGCATGTTGTAGGCAGCGGCTAAAGGCTGTAAAGAATCATAGAAAACACAGTGACGGAAAATCTGAAAAACCTCAGTGGTTGCAGTCAACATTTCAAACTGGATGACCATGAACACAGTGTTTTAAGCCAAACAGAGGGAGAAACTGCTTTCCCGAAGCAAAATGTTGTCGCATCCAGGTAAGAAAGCTGCTGCCATAGTATTTTTTACCATAATGCTGTTTAAGGAGTATAAGTGCGATGTAATTTTCAGTGATAAACCTACTCTTACAATAACTGTTCTGTTAAATAACCCTCTGTCGAACTGACCGTCCGTGGCCAGGGATACAAAAATGCAGAAGCATAATCTGTAGCTTTCATGCAAGCTCTGGAGGTGTCAAAAGGTTTACACAAATAAATGTTTTTGCTGGCAAATAAAGTGAATTTCTGGGTCCAGGTAACATGGAGAACGAGTAAGCATTGTTCATTTACATATACTACCGACATTGTAACAATACAAACAAAGTGGGTTGAAAATTAAGGAATATTTGCTCTTCAGTTCGGCTGTTTTCGGAAAAAAGATATCAAGGATGCAATACTACTCTATAGGTACTCAAGATTGACATGAAATTGGCTGAAACAGTGTGCGTTACACTTTTCATAAACACAAAAGCTAATAGAGTAAAGACATAATCCTGAACCTCTATTTTCATTGCTTTGGGCTGAATGACATAGATCTTGTTCCTGTAGCCGCACCACACTTTATCATGCACAACGGTCATGCAGCGGATTGAGTGATGTGGCCGGCCGAGGTCCAAGAGGTGGTAGTTGGTTAAATCCCACTGGCTGTCTGTAAAAGGAGGAAGATGTTTTATACTAAATGTCAAAGTTGGGATAAGTATCTGAATTATTGGCAAACTGACAGTGTCTTACCAAGACCTCTGTGGAAGATGGCCAGTGTACCGTCAGCCAGAGCCACCAAAACACGGCCTTTCACATGTCTATGTAGAGAAACAATATAACATTTCATTAGTACTGTGTTTTCTATTGATTTCAGTGCATAACTGAATAAAAATGCAATAAAAGTAGAGCTAAAAAAATTTTTATCATCTGGCTACATACATTGAAATGTCACTCCAAAAGTTATAATATCTTCCTGAATTTGTAATGTCACTTTCCACTTTCCACTCTAGGGGGACCGGAGAGTGTGTTCCAACTACAGGGGGATCACACTTCTCAGCCTCCCCGGGAAAGTCTATGCCAGGGTACTGGAGAGGAGAATTCGGCCGATAGTGGAACCTCGGATTCAGGAGGAACAGTGTGGTTTTCGTCCCAGTCGTGGAACACTGGAATAGCTCTATACCCTTTCCAGGGTGCTGGAGGGTTCATGGGAGTTTGCCCAACCAATCCACATGTGTTTTGTGGATTTGGAGAAGGCATTCGACTGTGTCCCTCGTGGCGTCCTGTGGAGGGTGCTCTGGGAGTACGGGGTCTGGGGCCCCTTGCTTAGGGCTGTTTGGTCTCTGTACGACCGGAGCAGGAGCTTGGTCCACATTGCCAGCAGCAAGTCGGACTTGTTCCCAGTGCATGTTGGACTCTGGCAGGGCTGCCCTTTGTCACCGGTTCTGTTCATAATTTTTATGGACAGAATTTATAGGCGCAGCCAAGGGCCGGAGAGTGTCTGGTTTGGGAACCACATGATTTCGTTGCTGCTTTTTGCAGATGACGTTGTCATGTTGGCCTCCTCAGACCAGGACCTTCAGCGTGCACTGGGGCGGTTTGCAGCTGAGTGTGAAGCGGCCGGGATGAGAATTAGCACCTCCAAATCCGAGGCCATGGTTCTCAGTCGGAAAAGGGTGGCTTGCCCACTTCAGGTTGGTGGAGAGTTTCTGCCTCAGGTGGAGTTCAGGTATCTTGGGGTCTTGTTCACGAGTGAGGGAAGGATGGAACAGGAGATTGACAGACGGATCAGTGCAGCTTCTGCAGTAATGTGGTCGATGTACCGGTCCGTCGTGGTGAAGAAGGAGCTGAGCTGTAAGGCGAAGCTCTCGATTTACCGGTCAATCTACGTTCCTACTCTCACCTATGGTCATGAGCTGTGGGTCTCGACCAAAAGGACAAGATCCCGGATACAGGCGGCCGAAATGAGCTTTCTCCGCAGGGTTGCTGGGCGCTCCCTTAGAGATAGGGTGAGAATCTCAGTTACTCGGGAGGAGCTCAGAGTAGAGCCGTTGCTCCTCCACATCGAGAGGAACCAGTTGAGGTGGCTCGGGCATCTATTTCGGATGCCTCCTGGACGGAGGAGGCCCCGGGGAAGACCTAGGACACGCTGGAGGGATTATGTCTCCCGGCTGGCCTGGGAACGCCTCGGGGTTCCCCCGGAAGAGCTGGAGGAAGTGGCTAGGGAGAGGGAAGTCTGGGCGTCTCTGCTTAGACTGTTGCCCCCACGACCCGGCCCCGGATAAGCGGAAGATAATGGATGGATAATGGAATAATGGATGGACTTTCCACTTACACAATGTTCAAGATGGAATCCTTCAGCTTGACAGCATGAAGACACTTCCTCCATCGAGCGACAGATGAGTGCACGTATAAACTACATAAAAAGACATTTGCAAATGAGGAATTGTCAGATTGTTTTTTTTAAATGGTTTGATATAGCAAATCGTTGATGATCTGATTGTACAATAAACAGCTCTCTAAATAATTTTTCAGTGCAGTGCAGTTGCTATACTGTAGATCTTAGTCAAAGTAGACAACATTTATTTAGCATGGCAAGTTGTGTCTTACTGTTGAGTACTTTAGTGTTGATCAAAAAAATTTAGAGTGAAAAAATGTAGTGTATATACTCATATACAAACTCATTCTTGTATTACATTCTCTCTATATACTTAAAGTTCTGACATTTTTAAAAAAAGTTTCAGTATTTAGTGTTTCAAAATAAAGGAAATGTATATGGTGCTTGTGGCCAGATGCCGTTTTTTGTGTTGTGTATCTCACCAGCCGTTCTGAGCCCCCAGCCACATGGTGGGCAGTGCGCTGCTCATCCGCTGGGTCTCTTCTTTTGCCAGATCTGCCTTGCCACCTGCTGAAACCATATCGTCCCTGTCCTGATCCGACTCCCTGGCAAGGAACCCAACCAAGGATGAGTTCCCATCCAAATCTGGATGTAAATCAACAAAGATAAGATACTGGGTCTGACTCACCTTTGGTTATCGTTGCCTGCTGAAGCCCCAGAAGACTCTGTTCCGAGTGGGTCTGTAAACACATGCTCTGTGTAGATTCCTGGCTGACTGGTGTCCTGTCCTGGGCTCTCCTGGTCTTCCTCAGTGGCCTCCATAGCCTCCTCTGCTGCAGGGACCCCGTCTTCACTGGGAGCTCTGGAGAGATCTACAACAGAGAGACTTACAAGTAGTGATGGGAGATAAAATGCTTTTCGAAACTCTGAATCAAGTGAACCAATTGCGTCACAAAATGATTCACTGTTTTGAAACACCACAGGCTGGCTGGTCAATGCAACGGGTGTTGTAAATGCATCAAATTCAGTCTAAATACCTCTTACAAACAAATTGCACGTTTTTATGAAAGTGTAATCTATTAAATGTAATCTACAAATAATCAAATACCATTAAATATGAAGTTTCTGAAAGGTTTGTGTTCTTATATTATTTATATTGCTTGTTTTATGTAGAAGCAATTCAATCTCATTGTCTTTTTGTATTATACACATAAGTATTAAAATTCATTAAAATAATAAAAACAATAACCTACACTATAAAACTGACCGAGATCAGTTGAAACCATAAGACACTTGTTCATGGGTTCACCAAATCTATATGTTCTAATAATTCTAATAATGAATTCTTAAATGTTTCGAAACCAAGGTTCGAAACGTAACCGCTCGCCTCGTTTGCTGAAATCCTGTGACTTGGCAAATGTGAAACAATTTCAAACTATTTCAAAATCAAAACGTGAAGTAGTTAAAAAAAAAAAAAAAAAAAAAAAAAAAAATATCTCACTACTTCCAAGTGTCAGTTAAGCCAGGAGTTTACTTTTAATCTTCAAATAGCTCAATCAACCAAACATTTTGATTCTGAACTATTGGTTGTATAAATGACATGAATTATACTCCGAGCTACAAATTGTTCGTACCACTTCCTCTGGCAGGACTCTGTTCTGCTGACTGTTCGTTGACTCCTGTGCTGCCCGTCTGAGATCCTGAGCTGGACTCTTCAACGCTGCAGCCCACCGCTGACACGTCACTCAACACACCCTCACTGCCCTGAGAGCTGCTACTGGCCAATAAAAAGTCTGGTCCCGCCTCCATGTCCTGAGGAATCTCCTCCCCTGCAGGATAGTCTGTCTCCAAGACTCCTAGAAATCATATTACAATAAACATAATTATTGTGTTTTATTCATATGTAAATGGTACTGTTAATTGCTTCCTAAGAGTTAATTGTGTGAATTGTGTCAATTATTTCTCCACTCCCTTTTTCATCGGACAATTATTGAATTATTAATTCAATTATCTGCAAGCAACAAAATTAGAAATGCGCAGATGTATCGGCCTATAATCGGTATTGCCCAATAAAAGCTATTATTTTCACTATCATCCATCGGCAGATTTTTTTAAAACAGCTGATGATCAGGGCAGATTATATCCTGTCAATCAAAAGGAGACATTTACTACACACAGTATAAGTTAACACAACAATAACTCATTAACAGTTCAAAAACAGGCTCTATCTGACCCTATGGCTCACCTGTAGTTCAAGCCAGGGTTGCCAGATCTGTGGTTTTTCCCTACACCAAACATAATTTGTAACGCGCTTCCCATCCAATAATCATAAATGGCGTTTTGATACTCTTAAATGTGACGTGACAGATCGCTGTAGCTCCTCAAGCAGCAACACTGAGCGCAAGTCTTTTCTTCCACTTTAATACACGTTACAGCATGAAAAAAACATGCATGAACATCAGAAGGTACGTTGAAAGATACAGTGCAACTTACAAAATCCATATCGTATCTCATGTAATCAACAGCGGAAAGATGTCAATTAAAAGCTTGTGCACAATGTCACTTAACTTTGCATTTACATCAAGAAAGTTATGAATTAATTTATATATTAATTTATATATATATATATATATGATTGAATAAATTTGCCATGAAGACAAGTGTTTATGTGCAACTGAGTTATTCAAACACTGAATAACTCCGTGTAGTTATTATACCTGAAAATAAATGAACTTCTAATATTTTAACTTCTAATATTATAGTAATGTACCAAATGTTAAAATAAAAGCGTGAGGGTTTAACACTGGGAAGTGAAGAACCGCAGACATAAATATTAGCATTGTAACTTTACTATTGTGGTGTAATTATATATATTTATATAATTCATTTACACATATTTATACATTTAAATCTAAAACAGTGTGAATGCAGTGTAGACTAAAATGAGGTTTGAGCCCAAATTCAAGGTACAATGCACTCTCTTTAAGTTTGAACACTGAAAAAGGTCTGAGTTGGTATCAGAGTGTGGTCTCTTTGTTATTTTTGCCTAGATGTCTTTAAATCACAATAATTTGCTGGCCAAATCACGCAGCCCTAGCAAAATGACACCATTTACATTTTGTATTTGTTTATCAAGATATAATGATAAACTATTTATGCATATGACTGAAAGAAACATGACAAAGAAAGTGTATAAAAGATGATGTGTAGAAGATAGGTGTATGTGTTATGAGGGGTGTACAATTCTGACCTGGTACACTGGCGATACACAGCACACATGAGTTGCAGACATAGAAGCTGTCCAGCAGGTCGTCGGGCCGTGTCACATCTATGACCATCACCTTTGTGGAGGAGTGTGTGCTCGTACAGATCCAAACACGACTGGACATCTCCACATGCACCGTCTGCTCCCGTTCCTGCTCCTGTCAACACACAGAATAGCAGTGCACTGAGAAATAATACTGTAAATATAGTATACTGCAAAAACAGATTTTCTTCCTCTGTATTTTGTCTTGTTTTCCAGTACAAATATTTAAACATCCTTAAATAAATATACAGTGGCTTGACATTGCAAGACGTGACATTACACTTAAAATCGGCAAAAAAACAAACAAAAACATTTTTTTTTAAAAATTTAAATACCCTTTAAATACACTTTTTTTTATTGTTTTAAGCATGGTCACAAAAATGTTTTTATCAATTTTTCAGAAAACAAGACTTAATATTATAAGCAATATTGCCTCTCAACTAAATGTATCTTGATTTTAAAATATATTTAGATATATAGGAAAACAAGACAAAAATACTGAGGAAGAAAACTTTTTTTGCAGTGTACTTACACTATGTGTGTGTTTTTTGCTTTTTCTGTATTTTCAGGTGGTGGAAACTACATATTTTGATCCATTTTTCATGTAAATTCAAGCCTAAATGCCTAGTTTTAAGGAACCATATTCCACATTTTAGCAGCTTTTAATTTATTAAAATCTACTTACAATGTCATTCAAGATTTCTTACATCAAAACCAGTAATCGTTTAGTTTTCAATGCCTATTTTCCACTCTCTCTCTGATTTATAGGTTTGTGCCACTCTGCCTTTCTGCATGTGTATAGCTTCTATGTGTAAATTATCTTTATTATGATTGGCTAGCCTCTTCACATTTCAAATAAGTGACGATACCCTCACCAGGATTCTACATTCCAAACAGGTTATGTAAATGTGGCTAATAAATGTGCGCTAATGAACTCATACTTTTGATGCCATGACCATAATTATTTCTGAATGCGCTTTGTCTAATTTCTACATCAAGCTCTTTTACTTTAAACAAGTCCATGTTTTCCATGATAAGGCCCTTTTAAAAGTTTATCAAAATATTTTACTTTAGGTTCCTGCTCCGGCTGATCTAGGCTGCTCTGAGAGCCTTTCCTCTGTTTGGAGGTGTCAGTCTCCACCGTAGACTCCTCACCAGAAACGCCAGAGCCTGCATCACATGATCGTCCACCTGAGAGGTTCACTCCAGCTGCACACAGGAGCTGCACAGGGGAAAATCAGCAAAATACATCTATTAGAGGCTGACAACAGGAGTTCATATCAGCAAAGTCAGGTCTGGTGAAGATTTGTGAACCTAAACAAGTCTTTATACGTGTAGGTGCACTTATTTTTTTCTCAACAGACAAAACTACTGAAGCAAAATGTAATGAGAAATTTGCACAGGAAGACTGAAAAAGCTGTATGGTCAGATTTTCAATCCATTCATACTTCTTCCTACATCTTTCCTCACTAAATTACCTTCATTCTAGTCCTCACCTTCATAGAAGCATCTTTCTGCTCCAGTGGCTTGAGACACACAGGAACAGGTAGGTTTATTTTGTTCTCTGCATGGCCACCATTGGCAACCTATACAGAACAGGACAACAGATATTATAGATGTGGAAAATCTAGAATTTAGAAAATATGGAATCAAATAAAGTAAAATCAAATGTTGCAGTGTTTTTAAATAGTACTTAAGAGCACGATAAAAACAAAATAAAACATAATATTAAAAAAATACAAAATAAATAATAATATAAACAAGGGTTCATACACTTTTGAGGCAAATATTCATGACCTAATGTTCCATGAATGTCTATACGTGTAAAATAAGGAGTAATAAATAAATAAAACTCCATGTTCAAATTTATCATAGCATATCTCAACTAAAATGAATGACTATAAATGCTATTTGTTTTAATTAAAAGTAAAAGCAGTGACTGTGCCAGATGATACTCCACACAGAGAACATAACGTCACATGACTGAATGCCGAATGCTAAGTACTGTAATTTGTTTAACCAACGTTATCAATTAAACTCAAAAATAAGGGGGAATTCCCTTTGGGTGACACTTATGGGGGGAACTTTTGGGCAGTGGCTATGTGCACTAAGTGAAAATAGCATATATTCTTAGTGATCTGCCATTTACTTTTGATTTGCTATTTATTTAAATGCTATTTATACTTATAAATAGTGGCAGATACTATTTGCACCTCAGTGTTGTTGTACATTAAATGGTATGCAATAATAACTTAGAGTGTAAATTATTATATTTGTTAAAATTTTTAAATGAATGCCGCCTTATTGGGACAGTGAAGCCCTCCCTAAACCTACCCCTGACTGATGAACACATTTTTATTTCCACTTTTCAAATATTTGAAAATAAATGCCTTTCCGATCTGATTTGTGATGCGAAAAGGGATTAGAACGAGTAGACTCGAACCTCGGGTCCATCTGCGTCAAAACTTTCTGCCGCACGCTTTACCCCTATACTATTGCTGCTGTACTCAAACCAGTGTCTTCCGCCCTTTTGTCTGGTCCAACCAGACATCAGTGGGCGGAGTTAGTGTAAATAGCATTTGCCAACAAGGCGGGCTATTTGCACTGATTTGAGGGGCAGGGTTGGCAGGTTTGTGTAACAAAACCAGCCCAATTGCTATTTAAAAAGCTGTTTGTGACTATATATACTATCAAGACGTATGACTCTTGCCTTGCATTTGCCCGGGAGACTCCAGCCATGTGCGGTCACCCTGCCATCCTCCTTCTGCATGTGGGCTTTCACATGCTGGTACTGAGCCCGCTTCTGCTCCCGTCGGGACAGAGAACCACTCGAGTCCACCCTAATTATAAAAACAGAGAAAAATCAAGAATGTATTGAGTTTGATGTGCTGTGTGATGCCAGACAAGAACATCTTCATATGAGGTTTCTAGATCTAAATGGTTCTCAACAGGCATAACATTTTAAATATGTTTGACACGGTAAAATAGAAGAGTTACTCTTCTTTGAGAAAGTCGAATGCTTTGGACTTTTCTCTGGGGAATTGGGAGAAGGTGTTGCTCTTTTTCATGATGCTGGGTGGGTTGTACTTGACGTTGGACGGTAAACCTCTCGCCGTGTTGCTGGATGTTGAGGAACTGGAGGAACTGAACAGGCGACTGAAGCTGGAACAGGACATGGAGAGATGGATGTGAACAGGCCAAGCTCACATTTGTAATCTGTATAACTAGCATGGATGTGGATGAATTTTCAGGAGTCTTACAATTGCCTGATGCTTGACCTCTTCTTCTCTGCAACTTCAGAGTTTTCTCTTGAAGCTCTGTGGAAAAACAAGACATCATGTGTCTCCATGTGGCGGCATGGGATTTTTGCTCATGAGCCAGAAAAACTGGCCTACTTTCTTTGACAATTAGTATGAGAACAGAGCTCAAGCTGAGCGTAAAAAAGATGGTCTGGTCAGACACTAAAGACAGCAGAGATAAACAAACAGTTTGACTACAAAACAGTAGCATCATAAATATGGTTTGCTTGGCTGCTGTGCTAACAAATATATTATAATTTTGGATAAAACTAAAAAAAGAGCATGTGTTCCATTTTGAATTGTAGAGCACAAATAAAAAATTTCCACAACTATGCTATTTTAAAGGTTTCCAATTTCATTTTTGGAGATCTGCTACAATAAGCTCAAAAACACTTTAATTTTCTCATAATATACATTGTATCATCACCTCTTTTCTCACAGTGTCTGAAACACTTCGATAAAGGACTCTGATGTCCCAGTCTGTTGTGATTGGTCTACTCTCCTCTGATTGGTCAGATCTGTTGCCCAGTCTATTGTGATTGGTCTACTCTCCTCTGATTGGTCAGATCTGTTGCCCAGTCTGTTGTGATTGGTCTACTCTGCTCTGATTCGTCAGATCTGTTGCCCAGTCTGTTGTGATTGGTCTACTCTCCTCTGATTGGTCAGATCTGTTGCCCAGTCTGTTGTGATTGGTCTACTCTCCTCTGATTGGTCAGATCTGTTGCCCAGTCTATTGTGATTGGTCTACTCTCCTCTGATTGGTCAGATCTGTTGCCCAGTCTGTTGTGATTGGTCTACTCTGCTCTGATTGGTCAGATCTGTTGCCCAGTCTGTTGTGATTGGTCTACTCTCCTCTGATTGGTCAGATCTGTTGCCCAGTCAGTTGTGATTGGTCACTTTATTGATAAAACATCACTTTCTTTACAGTACAGTGAAATGTTTACCGGATCATTTCTGTCCACCTGACGGCCTCCTGCAGCTCCATCAGTCTCTCCTTGTATTGATTTCGCTCCATCAGGACTCGAGCCATCTCCACACGTGTGAACCTTCTCCTCTGAGCTGTGGGCACATCGCTCTGTGGAAACCCAATGAAAGAGGACACAAAATTACACACATATGGGCCTAACAATTGTTATTGGAACATGCATTAGCTGTCATTTGTTGTTTTAAACATAATAATCTAATATGCTAAACTAGCAATGGAACAAGTCACCTCAAATGTAAAATTAATATGTATTGGAGCGTAAGGGCAACAAAATTGCGCATGTGGCAGGACTGAGGTCCATCTGTTCTTTTGGATCTAAATCCTCTGCAGAGGTGAGAGCTGATCTGTTGCTTGTGAACAAGTTAAACTCTTTCTACGCTCGCTTTGATTGTAATCACGGCAGTGCGACTCCGCCAAGTGACGCGTCAGAGGGAATTACTCAGAGCAGCAACAACCACGTGATCTCTGTCTCGGAGGATGAAGTTCGGAGGGCACTCAAGCGTGTGGACATCAGGAAAGCTGCTGGGCCTGATGGTATTTCAGGTCGCGTTCTACGGTCCTGTGCTGATCAGCTCGCCGGGTTGTTTACATCTATCTTTAATGAGTCCCTCGCTACATCTGTGGTCCCCACCTCCTTCAAAAAATCCACCATCATCCCTGTCCCTAAGAACAGTAAACCCTCTTGCCTAAATGACTATCGTCCAGTGGCTCTCACGTCTATAGTCATGAAGGTCTTTGAGAGACTCATTAAAAACACCATTTGCGCCTACATTCCTGACACTTTGGACCCTCTTCAGTTTGCCTATCGTCCCAATAGATCGACTGAAGATGCCATCTCTCATGTCCTCCACTCCTCCCTCACATCGACAGCAAAAGTGGGAACTACGTAAGGCTGCTATTTATTGACTATAGCTCAACCTTTAACACCATAGTTCCCATTAATCAATAGGCCAGTTCACCTCCACCTCCATCACCCTGAGTGTGGGAGCTCCACAGGGCTGTGTCCTGAGTCCCCTGCTCTACTCTCTCTACACACATGACTGTTTGTCCACACACAGCTCCACCTCTATCATCAAATTTGCTGATGATACTGTTGTCCTGGGCCTCATTTCCAACAACAATGAGACGGCATACTTGGACGAGGTGGAGCAACTAACATCATGGTGCCAGGACAACTGTCTCTCTCTGAATGTTGGCAAGACCAAAGAACTGATTGTGGACTTCAGGAAGACACAGCAATGGACATACTCCCGTCTCATGATCAGCGGGTCACCAGTAGAGACAGTGAGCAGCTTCAAATACCTGGGTGTAAACATCTCCGAGGACCTGACCTGGACTTCTCACATTCAGACACAGGTGAAAAAGCCAGGCAAAGACTGTACCACCTGCGCCAGCTGAGGAAATTCAGGGTTTCACCAGCTATCCTGAAAACTTTCTATTTAGGGGCGATAGAAAGTGTATTAACTCCGTGCATCACAGCGTGGTACGGGAACAGCACCAGTCATGACTGCAAAGCCCTGCAAAGAGTCGTGCGCTTATCCGAGCGTATCTCAGGGTCAGCTCTCCCGTCTCTGCAGGACGTCTACACCAAACGCTGCAAAGGTAGAGCTACTAAGATCATCAAGGACTCTAATCACCCTGCAAACCCTCATTTCACGCTGCTGCCATCTGGTAAGCGCTCCAGAAGCCTGATGGCCAAAACTGAGAGACTCAGGAGGAGCTTCTTCCCCAGGCCATCAGACTCCTGAACTCAGTCACTTAACATCACGTGACCATCGATATACTGACATTGCACTGCACTTTCTGTTCTCGTTGTTACTGTGTAACAACCTGTTATAAACCTGTTTGCACATTATACTTCTTTGTACATTTCTGTTAACCACATATTTATAAGTCTACAATTTACTCACTGCACAGTTTATTTCACTTATTTTATTCCACTTCTTTATTTATTTTTATTTTTTTTCTACTTGATTTATTTATAATTCTACAGATATATATAGATAGATAGATAGATAGATAGATAGATAGATAGATAGATAGATAGATAGATAGATAGATAGATAGATAGATAGATAGATAGATAGATAGATAGATAGATAGATAGATAGATAGATAGATAGATAGATAGATAGATAGATAGATAGATAGATAGATAGATATATAGTACTTTTTTATCCTATTTCTATTATAATTTCCTCCTTGTGTTTTTAACTGTGAATTTGCACTGTCCATGGAGCGGACCTGTTTACATTTCACTGCCGGTTGTATATTCTGTATATAACTGTGTATGTGACAAATAAAACTCTTGAATCTTGAAATTCTGAGACAAACAAGTTATACAAAACTATTACATGACTATACACTACTGTTCAAAAGCTCAGTAAGATTTATTAATGTCTTAGAAAGAAGTCTCTTCTGCTCACCAAGGCTGCATTTATTTGATTAAAACAGTAATATTGTGAAATATTATTCCAAATTAAAATAAATATTTTCTATTTGAATAGATTTTAAAGTGTAATCCTGTGATCAGCGCTGTATTTTCAGCATCATTAATCCAGTACTTCAGTGTCACATGATCCTTCAGAAATCAGTATATTATGAGGATTAGATGCTCAGGAAACATTTCTGATTACTATCAATGTTGAAAACAGTTGGACTGCTTAATATTTTAGTGGAAACTGTGATACATTTTTTTCAGGATTCTCTGATGAAGAGAAAGTTCAAAAGAACAGCATTTATTTGAAATAGAAATCTTTTGTATCATTATGAATGTCTTTACTGTCCCTTTTGATCAATTTAATGCATCCTCTGACCCCAAACGTGTGAACAGTAGTGTATAATTGTTGTGATATTTAAATAATAATACTCACCTCATCTTCTTCTTTATTATTGTTCTGTTTGGCCACCTCTGTCTCCGCTTTCACTCTGTGTATAAATATTCTTATGAGTCCCTCATTTTCAGTGAAATTGTACAGCTCAGTTACACATTTAATTACACAGTCATTATGAAAAAGACGCATATTAATGTAAAAAAAACATCACCTGTGGCTGCTAACCTGAATACGTCATGTTTGATTTATTCGACTACTGCATGACACCCTGAAAACTGCATATAAATGCACCCCTTTGGCTTATTATTTGGACAAAACAATGACTCACTTTTTGAGTTCCTCCTCCAGCTCTTTGTTTTTCTCCTCTAGTTTGGTTTTGGCCTGCAAAACCGCATCCAGCTCCCCTTGAAGAACCTCTCTCTCACAGGACAGCTCGTCCACACGTGCGATCAGATCATTCTTCACCACGTTCAGCGCATTTCTGTGCACACAAAAACAATATGGTGTCAACAACAAAGCCACAGAAAAAAGACAAATAAACTGTAAAAAGCAAACAAATTGACTCACTTCGTCTCAAGCAATTGCACATTTTCCTGAATAAGATTCTCCACCTCACGACTCATGCCTGCAAAATACAACACAAATGATTACAGTAAACCCGAGGCAAACTGATGAACTGCAATGATCCGGTAATAAAAACACTGTTAAAAAATTCAAAATATTTAAGATGAATTTTATGTGCCCTGTGTTTTTAGGTTGGACAGGCCAAATGAATGGTCTTACCGGAAAGACTTGGGTGTGAAAGCGCATGCACTGCATGTGATCGACAGAGAGACAGACACATGGAGAGTGAAACAGGAATGGACAGCTGTGAGGTGAGAGTTAACAGGTCACAGAAAAACCAAGAGAGATGCTGGAAAGAGTGGAGAGTCTACTGACAGATCAGCACAACTATTCTACCACATTTAGATTAGCTATATGACTAGGCCCACACAGAATCCATACCCAGTTTATTAAATATTACGGCTGATTTGTCCAACAAGACAGCGACAAACAAAGAGTAGCATGGGAGACCAGGCTTCACTTTGTGGAAAAGGGCAAAAGCTTGGGCAACTTAAGTTTAAAAATTATTTTTAAACTATAAAAAATTATTTTATTTTGGGGACTACTATGCCTTTATGACTAAATTGAAATAATTGAATAATATATAGGTGCAGTGTGTGAATTATAGCAGCATCTAGTGGTGAGGTTGCGAATTGAAGCACATAGAGAAGCTACGGTGGCTGACACAGGACAAAGATGTCGTCGTCTGAGACAGCAGAGAGTAGCTAGCACTCTGTAGAGCAGTTTGTCCGTTTAGGGCTACTGTAGAAACATGACGGCGCTGTATTCACTGTAAGGGGATCAGCAGTGTATGGAGATAGAAATGGCTCATTCTAAGGTAATAAAAACATAATGGTTCATTATGTAAGGTCTTTATACACCACTGAAAACATAGTTATGTATATTATATTGCATTTCTGTCAATAGGTCCTCATAAATACTACACACTGCACCTTTAAATCTTAAAAACATGTAACGACACATTTCATTAAAGTATCTGGTTGAAAACTGTTGACTCATCAGATGATCAATATTTTCTGATAAAAATATTTATTTTATACCATTTATTATATTATATTAAATTATATATACACTGCCATTCAAAAGTCGGGGTTTGTAAGAAAATTAATACTTTTATTCAGCAAGGACACATTAAATTGATCAAGTGGCATTAAAGTCCCAGTGAACCGGAAGTGTATATGTATAGTAAATGTATACATAGCCCTGTTTAACAAACTCTATTATATGTAAATATGCTTCTAATAATTACTGCAGAAAAAGTGAAAACGTCGGCAGATTCTGTGTGGCCTTAGGAATAACACTAGCACTGTGCTACATTTAGTTAAAAATAAGGACAGTAGGTAAAAATGTTCATATTATGTTGCTGTTTTAAGTCCAAACCCATATGGCTGGCACCATTTATTTGCTGTATGATTCAGTTAAAGGGGAAAGTATGAATGGAAGATTAAGATGCTAAGAATGATGCTAAGTGAAACAGAGGACGCTGACATAAAGAAGCAAGGATGTCATACACACCGGAGTACTCCACTGCGGTTAGAGGGAAGAGGAACAGGACAACAGGGCATGGAGAGAGAAATCTGGGTCAGTTCAACATGCAGAACAGAGCATCATGGGACTGTGCCACTATATCACAGAGCTCATCTCATAATGATGGAAAATGACACATTTAATGTTTATAAAACTCAAGCTCAGGTAAAAATGTCATATGTTTGTGTAATGCGCATTTCTCTTGATAATATCTGAAAATGAACAGTAATAAACGCACCCAGCAGATCTGCTCCTTCATCCACGTCGCCAATCAAACCTGTGCCTGCTGACGACACTTCTTCAAAGAGAGAGTCTGTGTTGCGGTCAAATGCCATGTTTTCAATCCCTCGGGTCGGGGTACTTCAACACATCAGCAACAAGCATGTTACGTCATTTAAATATATGCCAGCATTGGATTTCATCTGAGAGATTAACACTGCAGTTACTCAGTTCGGAGAATCCTATTAAACTGAGGTTTTAAAGGGGTCATGAACTGGCTTTTTTTATTATTCTATACTGTTGTCTGAGGTCAACTTATTACATTTGCGTGGGTTTTACATTCAAAAATATCATAATGAATAAGTAATAGGCTATTTTCTACCTTGGATTTGAGCCTCTCTCCTGAACGCTCGGTTTTTATGTGCGCGCCGCACTGAAGATTTGGAAGTAAACGCCCACTGCTATGATTGGATAACAGTTTTGCATATTATAATGAGTTTCGACTCCCCCGTCATTACACGTGGGGAATTGTTTTGAAAACGTCTAACGTGGAAAAATGGCAACCGTAATGATTCGTCCCAGAGTCGGATCCTGAATCGCAGGACAAAGAACCAAGAACACCTCAAATAGAAAGGATATTACAGTCTGTGACAGCTTGGTAAGTTATCCTTAATTAGGTTTATTTCTAATGTATCTGTTTTTTTTCTAATTATATATTATAGTGTAACCGAAGACGTTAGCAAATGATTTTAGTCAAAATTCAAATATTGCGAAAACTTTGCGTTCTACATATGCTTTATAAGTCTTGGTTTCGTGTTAATGCATTATGAACGAATGAACCATTGTTTGTCAAATGTTGTACCTTAATTTTCGTTCAGATATCAAACAATCTGTAACAATGCAATACTATCACATATAAAAAAAACATGTTTTACTCACATAAGTGTATTGCACCATTCCTGTCAGATCCAATATAGAAGGCACAGCATTGTGTTTTAATCTCAATATGTCTCTAAATCCAGTCTCGACCTGTATCTTGTTTACAAACGATTTCGCATTGAAATGAAGCGAACAAACGTGCAATGTCTTCCCCACATGAGCTGGATCTTCATTAAAAATAAAGTTCAACCACTCATTCCTAATATTAGAATCCGAAGGAAGCTTATGCAGGGACTGTGTTCTTCCACAACTAGGCACAGCGCAATATATAACTTTTTTATATATTACAATAAATTATTTTTATTGCTCGGTAGCGCGATCCGTTTAGCTCCATGAGTCGGTGGACGGAGCTACAGGTGGACGGATATTCTTATATTACGATGAACTTTTATATAGCAAAGGCTCAAGGGAAAGTTGATTTCTCAATTCATCACCCCTTTAAGGTGTTATCTCCATTGTTGGGAAAGATTCTTTTAAAAGTAATGCATTACAATATTGCATTACTCCCTTAAAAAATAACTGATTACATTACATTAGAAAGTAATGTTATGTTACTTTTGAGGCTCACTCTCTTCGGGCTTTGCATGTGTTTTTTTTTTTTTTTTTTTACTGAGAACAACATAGCCTATATCATACACTTTCCTTTTCTATTCTATTCTGAGCACTTTGAACATTTCCTGACCCCTAGAGCTATGCATGCCATAAAAAGATGACTTAATATTATAGGATAAATTACTTTTTTTAAATGAAATAGTTAAATTAATATTTAATATTTAAAATAGCGCACACGCATGAGAGCGCATGTCTAAACGACTATGTTATGGAGAAGAGAGATCATTTTAATTCAGCAGTTTAAAATATGTTTAAGCAAATTCATTCAAACGAAAAGCAATGTGCATTACTTTTTTTGTAACTCAAGTAACTCAAATATTACAATTTATGAAGTAATGCATTACTTTACTCATTACATCAGAAAAGTAATCTGATTACGTAACGCACGTTACTTGTGATGAGTTACTTCAACACTGGCCATCTCTATCAAAACCTAGTACAATACCTACCTAAACAGCATTTCTGGGCATCATAGACGCATTCAAAAGTTTCAGACACATTGTTTGATTACCTTGCACCTTTATATCCGAGGTCCATGTCCAGCTCTGGGGTGGACTCAATAATGGCCTGAACATCTGACTTCTCCTCGTTATCAGCCAGACCTGAATAATCAGAATGGACAATTACAAATTTGACTGTCTTGTTCTGGGGACTCATAGTAATATTACTCATAGTAAAGTTAAACTCAAGAGTGAGTGAGATTGTTCTTTTTCACTGATACCGCAGGAACCTTCCCCAGGAACTAGGGACTTTGGGGTGGTATTAGGTGTGTTTCGACTGCAGGGACCAGGGTTAAGTGAAGTTCTGGGTAAAAAAAAAAAAAGCCCCCTCAGAAAGTCCCTGATCACGATTGGTTGAGTTCACGCACCATTTTATTTCAACCACCATTTTTAAAAGTCTGTTGTGGTGCGTGCAGTAAGAGTTGTTTGCTATTCGAATCAACAGTGGAGTTTTAAGGTGCCCTAGAATGAGTTGAAACAATATTTTAAATTGTTCTCTGATATCTACACAGAGGGTATGTGGCTTATTTAAGGTCAAAAGTTGTCCAGATACGGCTTTACAGGTCTATTTACAACCCTAGAAATTGTCCCTAGAATGAAATGGTCTGTTTTTGCCTTATTTGAAAGGGCCATGAATAATAATGTTGAGCTCTGCTCTGATTGGCTCATTTCAGTAGCTCACACAAGTGCAGTTATTCACCAAACACAATCTCAAACAGCACAAGCGACAGAACACAGACCGACTGAATGACACAGTCTCAAATGGAGATTGCTCAAATGCAGCTTACTTGTTTATTGGTGTTTTCGATCATCCACATGCGCGAGAGAGAGCTTGCGTGCACATAGTTGCCAGATTGCACGTTTAAGTAAAGCTCTGGATATAATACGTGTTCTTTTAACAGAAAATCATCATAAATGTTTCTTGAGCATCAAATCATCATATCAGAATGATTTCTGAAGGATCATGTGACACTGAAGACTGGAGGAATGATGCTGAAAATACAGCGCTGATCACAGGAATAAATTACATTTTACAATATATTCAAATAGAAAACAGTTATTTTAAATTGTAATAATATCTCATAATATTACTGTTTTTACTGTATTTTTGATTAAGTAAATGCAGCCTGGGTGAGCAAAAGAACATTTTACCAACCCCAAACTTTTGAATGGGTATGGGTATAGCAGTAACTGAAGCACCATTTGCAAAACATTCTGCAATTTTAGAGTTATTTATACTTCTATTGATGCTTTCCATCCACAGTAAAAGAGCGTCTAACCCGCAGAGATGCTCCTGGTGCCGGGAACAGCCTGAACCTCTGTGTTCTTCCAGAATCCATCTCCATCCTCTCGATGGGAGTCCAGTGCCAGGTCAGAGGCCGTAGTGGACATGGGAGTGACAGACTTTGAGCCCCCCTGGCTGAGGTCAGACAGCTCATCCTGAAATCATTCAACGCACAATGATCATTACGAGAAGGTCAGAGGTCACAGCTCAAGGACAGAGGAGAGCAAGAACAACATGAAAGCACAGAATGGTAGGGATATTCAGTTTATCCCTGCACATCAACTAACAACTTAGGTGAGATCAACGAGCACACACAGGACAGACACAATGAAAAATATAATGATTAATATTCATAACTGCTGGCACTTTAAACGTCATTAAACTTATTTGAAAAGGGGATTATGAAATTGGTGTCAAATAATAACTAGATAAATCAGTGTCAGTGTAGAAACAAGAGAAACACGTGACAGCTCATTGATGCTACTGTAAGAAAGCTTACAACAAGACACACAACAAAACAACAACAAAAGAGATTGAGCGATATAGATTATTATTTAATAAAATGTATTTATTATTAAATATTTTTCTGCTTTTTGACACAGTAACAGAAAAAAATATTTATACAATTATTGTATTAATAATAATAATAATAATAATAATAATAGTTATGCCATTTTACACATGCAAAGTTGTTTGTAACTTGGATGAAATTGTTAGGATACACATTTAAAATTGTATAAGTTATAAGTGTCAAATATTGTTTAATTTCTGCTTTTTGACATAATAAAAAATATTGTTAAAAATAATACAACTATGCAAAAGTGTATGAATAATAATAATGATAATGATAATGATAATGATGATGATGATAATGATAATGATAATGATAATAATAATGATGATGATAATGATGATAATGATAATGATGATAATGATGATGATAATAATAATAATAATAATAATGTTATGCCATTTTGCTTTGTAACTTTGATGTTTATCATTTACACCATAACAATGTTAAAGAATAAATAACTTTTTTATTTTTTATTTAAATTAACTAAACCAATTATCGGTCAATCTCTACAAAAATACAATTACAAAAACACATTGCAACACACAGAGACCATTTACCATTTACACAACACACCCCAAAGCAAAGCAAATCATTTATAATGAATGATGAAATAAGGTTTTTTGGTCTGGTATTGCTGTGAATGCAACACAACTGAGATTAATGCAGTGATTTATAGAAAAGAAAAACTACATTAAAGCCAAGCGTTGGGGGTAGCATGTTAAAGTCGGCACGAAATCAAAATTGTTTGATTTACTTTGTACCTATTGTACCTATTTACTTTATTAGTGCACATTACTAGTCTTGTGGTGAACAATTTGTGCAAGTTGATTAAAAATAAATAAATAACACTTTATTTTGATGGTCCCTTTTGAACATTCTAACTTTAACAAAAGTAACTTTGCACCTGTCAACTAACTCTCATTCGAGTGTTAGTAGTCTGTCTGCTTAATATCTGCTAACTCTTTATTGTGATGGTCTTCCAGCAGACATTCTACTGACTATAAGTAACTTTGCAAGTACATGTCAACTTATTCTAATCAGTCTACAAATACTCGACTAACACTCTAATGAGATTTAGTTGACATGTAGGTGCAATGTTACTCATAGTCAACAGAATGTGTTAAAGGGACCATCAAAATAAAGTGAAACCAAAAAAATCTGAAAAAGTACTTCCCCTCTAGAATGGCCTTCCTTCTCTGATGATGTCAGTTTGACGGCTCGGGTAGGACATCCCCTCCAACTGTCAGTCTGTTGCGAGCTTTGACAGCGAGCTGAATACTTTTCTAGATCCAATCAATTCCCAGCGGGAAAAAACAAGCCACGCCCTCTATTCTTCTCATTCAATATTCCATTTCACTCAGAAAATACATCATAATATTGAAGTAACTCCCGGTTCACGGTGACTTTAAAAGTAATGTACAGGAAGCAACAAATAAATGATATAAAAACATAACATTTTACATTTAAACTGTAATGTAACCTACTAAAATGTAAAACTTTTATTGCTACATTTTTATGTTTTAAATACCCACACACTTTAGCCAAAATAATGCGAAACTAACTTCACTTTCCACAACGCAAAACAAATGTAACAGAGTTACCTTTAACAGGAGAAAAGAAATAAACGTAATGCATTTCTTTATAAAAAAAAGTAACATTCCCCAAAACAGGTTAAAAAAAGTACATAAAAGCTACAATGCGTGTTAAAAACTAAAGACAAGCAATACTTTCAGCTACCATTTTGATATTAAAAAACACAGTGTAAGAAAAGTGTGAATGAAGAATGAGATCTAAGACAGCGTGAAACTGAAATGGCATGCGGTGACAGCGAAATTAACAGCATGCGTTAGCTGTATGCAACTATATCCTAGATTACTGATAACTAAAGATCATTTTAACATGCTCTTTTTATTTAGCATTTATTATAAATCTGGACTTTCTACATCTTTGTAGTTGCATGCAGCTAAAACACCACACATGGTTCTGTGAATAAACTTTCTGACTATTAGAGGACAACGGTGATTTGCACTACACACTGTCCGCCGGCACGGAGCCTTGCTACCTTGCAGTCGTTTGCCAGCGAATCCCAAGCTTCCAGAACATCCTTACCCTCCCTGTTCTTTGGAGCGTCCTCCGCCTCCAACTGCTTGGACAAGAAAATTGGGACGTGGCATCTTATATTTGTTTGCAACACCGACACAACACAAAACACAATAGTGCTCACATGTGTTTGTGCTGCGATCTAGCATTGGTGGGTGGGAAAACAACTCTAACAACATTATTGTGCATGGGAACATTTAAAGCAGTGATCCATTCAAGAGAGCTTCGAATTCTTAATGTTGCCATGTTTCATGGAGGTGAACGTGGATGTCGAAGCATCAGTTCACAGAAAGAAAAATGGCTGTAACATTAAAGGAATGAATGTTCTGTATGATTGAACGTATTTGTCCATTCAAATCCAATTTTTCAGATGCAGTAATCCTTCACATTTCATATTAGACTCGTTATTGTTATCTAACACATCCTTAAAACAAGTTTACAACAGCCTATCCTAAATAAAAGGTGAAAGGAATGGTGTAGATACAAGCACTTTACCGCTGTAGTTGTTTAACTGTATTTTAAGCATTTTAAAGGAGTAGCTCACTTAAGAATGAAAATGTCCTGATAATTTACTCACCCCCACATCATCCAATATTCTTTCTTCAGTCGAAAAGAAATTAAGGTTTTTGAGGAAACATTCCAGGATTTTTCTCCATATAGTGGACTTCAGTGGGGTCCAACGGGTTGAAGGTCCAAGGTCCAAACTCCAGTTTCAATGCAGCTTCAAAGAGCTCGACACAATAAGGGAATAAGGGTTTTATCTAGCGAATCGATCGGTCATTTTCAAAAAAAGAAAAAAAAAAAAACATTTATATACTTTTTAACCACAAATGTTCATCTTGGCACTAGAGTCCATAAGTTCACGCATTACGTAGTCACGTTGGACAGGTCACGCGTGATGTAGACGGAAGTACTGCCCCAGTGTTTACACAGCGAACGTGCAAAGACTAAGTCAAGCGCCCTTAAATAAAAAAAAAAAGGGAAAACTAATGATGTCAGACGGTTTTGAAGTTGGAGGAGAAAATGAGATGGAGTTTTTTGCCCTACCCCTTCCTTTTTGAACCGGATTACACAGAAGAACGGCACGCATGACTTTTCCAACATGACTACGTAATGAGTAAAGTCTTGGACGCTAGTGCCAAGCAAGACAAGCATTTGTGGTTAATAAGTATATACATATTCATTTATTTTTTAGAAAATGACGCTAGACAAGACCCTTATTCCTCGGCTGGGATCGTGTCAAGCCCTTTAAAGCAGCACTGAAACTGCAATTTGGACCTTCAACCCTTTGTACACAAAAGTGCCGGGCGAGTCTCGATCGCCCCCTGGTGGTTGGTCCCAGTATAGCTCATAAATCCCGCCCCCTCCATGTATTCTAATGGGACATGAAACAATCAAATTACACTTCAAAACATTTTTTCCAAAGATGGTTTCTGTCATTTTAGGTAGTTTTAATCACACTGGTGTAAGTTCAAGTGCTTGTTTTTTAAAATAAGTTTGGTTTAATTTTGTTATTTGATGCTATAAAAACGGGGATGTGATGTCATGATTGACAGCTTCTAATGGGAAGTTGTCACTGAGGCACCAACTGACTTTTTTCAGGATTCTCGGGAGAAGATTGGAGCTTCAGCTTTAATTTCTACATTTCCATTATTTCACACCGACATGAGTTGTTCTGCAGTAAACTGTACTAACAGATACTGCGTGAGTGTGGGCGGGGTTTTGATATTGCGGCTCTACTTCCTGCTCTCTACTGTGCAAACTCAGGTCCCGAGGTCACTACTGCGCAGACTCAGGTCCCGTGGTCACTACTGCGCAGATGCAGGTCCCAAATCAGTGTAATATGTCAACGCCAAATTCGGACATTGGCAGCTTCACTTTTCTCCAATGGAACATAGTGAAGGGATGTTGTCCATCTTTTTTTACAGTCAATGGTTGGACGCCATTGAAGTCCACTATATGGAGAAAAATGTTTCCTCAAAAACCTTAATTTCTTTTCGACTGAAGAAAGAATGAACAGCTTGGGTGACATGGGGGTGAGTAAATTATCAGGAAATTTTTATTCTGAAGTGAACTACTCCTTTAAGCCTGTAGTAAATGTGTTATGGGTCACTGTCAGTTACAAGATGCTTGAAAAGGTGTCATGACATCCACCAGGAAACATTTATCATTACACAAACAGCCCTTGTTTCAGAAAATATCCACACAAAACAAATCAAAAATATGTTTCTATGATTGATAATTATGCTAATTCAAAATGCTTTTTATGGCCTGGTGTAAATTCCCTCGACATGTGTCTTAGTGTCTCAGTAGAAAACGATGTTGGCCGTTATTGTACCTTGAGGCTGGCGTTAGAGCGCTGGTGACTGAGATTGTTGAACCTCCAGCCCTCTATCCCAGGAATCTCGGCTCTGCCCTGGACGTCAGGCGTCAGTGAAGAGCTCCCACCAGACATGGGAAAGATTCCCAGAGACAGGGGCCGTTCTTTCCTGTTTAAAGAAGGGGGTATTAAAATCATGATATAAGCTAACCTGCATCACATATTAAGATAAACATGGAATGCAATTAGCCATTGTTTTATTTCACCGATTTTATTTCAATCTATCTAAACAATCTGCTTCCCAATCGGTTTGCCAGTTCTCATTCAATGATATTTCTTTCTAGCACAGATCATGTCCGTCTTACCGAATTCGGCCCAGTGTTCCTGTGTCAGAGGTCTCTCCTCCCATCTGCTGCAGCCTGATCCGTTCCACATGTTCCATGTAGTTGTGGATCATCTGAAGAGCAAATGGACAAAAAGTAGGTGGATTAAATAAAGAGCTGCAGGTAGACACTACAGCTAAACGTGGTTGTAAATTCTCTTCTAAATGATGTATCAAGATGTATCAAGTCTCACACTTTTCTCAAAAGTCTCACACTCACCAAGGCTGCATTTATTTGAAAACAGTAATATCATGGAATGTTATTCCGCATGTGATCACTTCCGGTAAGTGAGGTCAATGTACACAATATGGCGTAGAGATACACGTGCAAGATCACTTCTGAATGTTGTCCCATTCTTGTCTAATACAGGCTTCTAGTTGCTCAACTGTCGGAATTTGGTCATCTTTGTCGCATCTTCCTCTTTATGATGCACCAAATGTTTTCTATGGGTGAAAGATCTGGACTGCAGGCTGGCCATTTCAGTACCGGATCCTTCTTCTACGCAGCCATGATGTTGTAATTGATGCAGTATGTGGTCTGGCATTGTCATGTTGGAAAATGCAAGGTCTTTCCTGAAAGAGACGACGTCTGGATGGGAGCATATGTTGTTCTAGAACTTGGATATACCTTTCAGCATTGATGGTGCCTTTCCAGATGTGTAAGCTGCCCATGCCACACGCACTCATGCAACCCCATCCCATCAGAGATGCAGGCTTCTGAACTGAGCACTGAGAACAACTTGGGTTGTCCTTGTCCTCTTTAGTCCGGATGACACGGAATCCCATTTTTCCAAAAAGAACTTCAAATTTTGATTGGCCTGACCACAGAACAGTTTTCCACTTTGCCACAGTCCATTTTAAATGAGCCTTGGCCCAGAGAAAACGCCTGCGCTTCTGGATCATGTTTAGATATGGCTTCTTTTTTGACCTATAGAGTTTTAGCCGGCGACGGCGAATGGCACGGTGGATTGTGTTCACCGACAATGTTTTCTGGAAGTATTCCTAAGCCCATGTTGTGATTTCCATTACAGTAGCATTCCTGTATGTGATGCAGTGCCGTCTAAGGGCCCGAAGATCACGGGCATCCAGTATGGTTTTCTGGCCTTGACCAGAGATTGTTCCAGATTCTCTGAATCTTTGGATGATATTATGCACTGTAGATGATGATAACTTCAAACTCTTTGCAGTTTTTCTCTGAGAAACTCCTTTCTGATATTGCTCCAGTATTTTTGGCCGCAGCATTGGGGGAATTGGTGATCCTCTGCCCATCTTGACTTCTGAGAGACACTGCCACTCTGAGAGGCTCTTTTATACCCAATCATGTTGCCAGTTGACCTAATAAGTTGCAAACGGGTCCTCCAGCTGTTCCTTATATGTACATTTAACTTTTCCGGCCTCTTATTGCTACCTGTCCCAACTTTTTTGGAATGTGTAGCTCTCATGAAATCCAAAATGAGCCAATATTTGGCATGACATTTCAAAATGTCTCACTTTCAACATTTGATATGTTATCTATATTCTATTGTGAATAAAATATTAGTTTATGAGATTTGTAAATTATTGCATTCATTTTTTATTCACAATTTGTAGTGTCCCAACTTTTTTGGAATCGGGTTCATATGTGTTCATATTTTATTTAAAAAATTAAAAACGCATACTAATCCCCAAAATTTGAACAGTATATATTAAAATAATATATTGAATTGACTGCATTAAAGTCACCTTGAAATAAAAATGGACAGTTCTTGTTTTGTAATGGAATATTGCAGTATTTATTATAAATGATTTATCCGTGCACATAATTTTAGACTATTGCAACAACTGTTTCATGCCAACTTTAAAATATGGTTGTCACTCTCAAAGCCGCACTGTGTACATGACCTCTGTCATTTACATGGTGTTGAATTTGCTCTCTTTCTTACCTCTGTGTGCCGCAGGTGAAGGGAATTATACTCCCGCTTGAGTTCAGCCTCTCGCTCCTCTAATCGACTTACTGAGAAAGAAAGAGCGAGAATGATTCAATTAAGCATTATTAGTTCAGCAGTACAAGAGTCTTTTGCAAAGATTATAGCGTTGTAGTTCAGTTCTTGTCTTTTTTTATAAACAACTGCTTTTAAAAAACTTTGAAAGAGAATATTTAGGCTTGTTTTCTCTTTGCATGCAAAGTTTGCAGTGTAAACACACGGAAGCTCTGAGCCTAGAACTAAATGAGGACAGGCAAATGAGGCTAATTATTCCAGTCATCGTCACAACACAGGTTAGAATGTCCCAAATCACAAAAGACGACCCGCCAGTTCACTGTAAAACCGTGTGAAAGAGCTTTCCACTTTAAATTGGTCTGAAAACAGATTTTAAGCTAGGCTGAGTGGGCAAAGCCTATGCTTTCAGTGAGGTCTATAAAAATACTTGCAGTTCTGTAGCGAGGATATTCACAGAGGATTTTAAACAGGCTTGATTTAAAAGAGGCGACACAAAGACATAATCCACTTTTAGCTGTCAGGTTTAAATCTAAGCCTGCAGCAGGATTGCCCAATGCATCCCACCATCAGACCTCCTACAGTAATTCACTGTCTACTACACACTTTCATTACAACACAGTGATTTCAAGTAGAACTGATCTGAGAAGGGTTTGCTGGCAATTCACTATTAATTAATGCCAGAATTAATTCATTAGTGCCAGATTAAAAGGGCAGACATCCATAATTAGCATGTATTGGTGCTTGACTAATATCATTATCACCCACGGGCATCTTGTGGAGTACAGGGCGACTCTAGCACACACGCTGACCCTGCTTTAGCTTTTAGTTACAGATGTTTTTGAACACGGGTAATGGTATTCAAGGCCACAGAAAACACTGCATTTAATAAGACTGAAGACATTAAATCACATTAATTCAAAACCAGACTAAACTCTTACACAAAGCCAGACTACTAGGGGTGTAAATATTTGCTCTGACAATGATTCAAATTCAGATTTAGATTATTTTCACATTAATGACTCACAGCCCATGAGGAATCAAACAGCTATATGTTGAAGCCAAAGGAAATGTCAACTCTTTCCGCTGCAAATGGGCAACATTATCACTGATCCATTAATGGGACCAGTAGAATGGCTTGAGGAGAGCGAGCAAATTGAATGATGGGACGGGGTACTCTGTTATATGGACCATGTGTGAAGAACACTGTAAACCAATACTTCACATAAACAGTGTTAGTGTAAACGAGAACAGGGGATAAAAGCAGGAGATTCTTACTCTGGTCAGCGTAATTCTTGATCTTCAGCTCCAGCTGACGGGAATGTGATCCCAGGCTTTCCAGATGGTTCTGCAAGTCCTTCTTCTCTTGCTCCTGGGAATCTTCAAATTCAATGAACCTCTGCTCACAGAAAACACAAAGAAAAGAAAAAAAGCATTGCATAATACATTCATTTTTATAAAAGCCAATACAGGATTTAATTCTTGCATCATGAATAGACCATAATTTACTTAAACTCTGGGGCCATTTTGCAGGATTTCCGCCTGGATTATTTGGCCTACCCAAATTGAAAAGCTTCCCATACTCACATACAGTGGTCTAAATGCACAATTCTGGTGTCATTTTAAAGGAAACCCTTTGACGTTACATAAACCACAGCTAAAAGTGATAAACATGCAAGTATATGTTGTCTGAGCTGTAATACCGGAGTAATTTACTGTAAAACAAATGCCAAAGTGATGCATATCTCCAGAAAGTAGAGACCCTAAGCTTTCAAATGGTAAGATAATTTCAAATGCTTTAAAATATATACTTGATTTCATTCCGGAGCCTGTACAGGGTCTGCAGAGTTTAAGAGGTTAAAGGAAGGGGACATTTTCAGTCTTATGCATGTTCATGAATCACCAATATTTTTATATGCATATAAAATAAACTTCAGTTAGCTAGCATACTGATTGTACACTTAGACTAAAACCCATTTTGCCAAGCAGAATAGATGAAAGATAGAATCAAGAGTGTGAACACTTATGCCTTTTTACAGACTGAGGAACAAGATTAAAAATGTCAAATCTATCGAGACTGAAGCATGAAAAGGGCAGAACATTTTATTTAAATTAACTACATCCAGTTTTTTTTTTTTTTGTGTGTGTGTTTTGTACAAATACATATGTAACCAAATCTATGATGTGAAATGTCGATAAATGGTTGACCGACGTGCCTGATCTAGAAAGCACAGTCGTTGATATAATGCAGATAGATGATTTAAGGATAGCAAATAACAACATTGCTGAATGTATAAAAATGTGCTTTTCATGATATTTACTCACCAAAAATCAAGAAAACATACACCACTAATATTTTACTGTGATACATTTTTCACAGGATTCTTTGATGAACAGAAAGTTTAAAATGTATGAAAACAGCAAAAGGTGCATTAAGCATTAAGCAAATTGCTCTCTCCTACAGAACACACGTTTCATGTCTGGAGTACAGGGGTCTCCTGGAGAGCCTGGTGCAGCGTGAGCATCTGATAAAGAGGAGCTGTTTCAGTGTCACTTTAGGTTCCCGTCACACTGGCACGCAAATCTCATTGAGCAACACCCCGAGCAAAGAGATCAACAAACATAAGGTTCCAGTCACATTCAATTCCCAATAATTTTCAGAGCAACACGGCACTCTCACAAACACATAATGTTAAGGAAGTTTAAGATAAAACAAACACTAAACAGACATGGTAATATAAAAAAAGAAATTTCAAACCGTTTTCTGTGATTTATGTGAAACAAGGCGACGTCATCTTAAGTCAATAAATTATAAATCAGCATTATATGAGACACTATGCTCTCTAGAGATCAAAAATATCAGCATCAGCGATGGAAAAACCCAAATTAACTAATTCAAAAGTTCTAAAGGTCTGGGTAGATTAGATGGCAAGCAAACAATCATATCTCATAATCAACATGTTGGATGCAGGAGAAATGGGCAGGAATAAAGAGCTGAGCGACTTTGACAAGGGCCAGATTTTCATGGCAAGGCGATTGGGTCAGAGTATCTCTGAAATGACGAGGCTTGTGAGTTTCTCCAGGTCAGCAGTGCTGAGAATTTACCAGCAGTGTCAGAGGGACAAACTACAGACCGGCGACAGGGTGTTGGGCGCACAAGGCTCATCGATGCACGAGGGCAATGAAGGCGAGCCGATCTGGTCAGAACCAACAGACGGTCTACTGTGGCACAAGTCCCAAAATTTTAATAGTGGTTATGGGAGGAATGTGTCAAAACACAGTGCATCACAGTCTGCTGCGTATGGGGCTGCACAGCCACAGACCAATCAGAGTGCCTATGATGACCCCTGTCCACTGTCGAAAGGGACAACAACAGGCACGCAAGCATAGGAACCAGACCTTGGAGAAGTGGTAGAAGGTCTTCTGGTCCAATGAGTCCCGTTTTCTTTTACATCACAGGGACAGTCTAAATTAGTCAGTCCGGTGCATGTGTGGCGTTTACCTGGGGAAGTGATGAGACCAGGATGAACTGTGGGACAACGACAAGCCGGTGGAGGCAGTGTGACGCTCTGTCTGGGCAAACCCTGGCCTAGCCATTCATGTGGACGTAAATTTGGCACGTGCCTCCTGCCTAAACATTGTTGCAGACCAGTTACCACCTCCAAATTCCCCAGATTTCAGTCCAATCGGGCATCTGTAAGATGCGCTGGACCAACAAGTTCGATCCACAGCGACTCCACCTCGTGATCTGCAGTCGGCGCTTTTTTGGCAGCACACGGAGGACCAACAAAATATTAGGCAGGTGGTCTTCATAAACTTTTGGCTTATCGGAGTAATATATAGTATGTACACTCACCTAAAGGATTATTAGGAACACCTGTTCAATTTCTCATTAATGCAATTATCTAATCAACCAATCATATGGCAGTTGCTTCAATGCATTTAGGGGTGTGGTCCTGGTCAAGACAATCTCCTGAACTCCAAACTGAATGTCAGAATGGGAAAGAAAGGTGATTTAAGCAATTTTGAGCATGGCATGGTTGTTGGTGCCAGACGGGCCGGTCTGAGTATTTCACAATCTGCTTAGTTACTGGGATTTTCACGCACAACCATTTCTAGGGTTTACAAAGAATGGTGTGAAAAGGAAAAACATCCAGTATCGGCAGTCCTGTGGGAGAAAATGCCTTGTTGATGCTAGAGGTCAGAGGAGAATGGGCCGACTGATTCAAGCTGATAGAAGAGCAACTTTGACTGAAATAACCACTCGTTACAACCGAGGTATGCAGCAAAGCATTTGTGAAGCCACAACACGCACAACCTTGAGGCGGATGGGCTACAACAGCAGAAGACCCCACCGGGTACCACTCATCTCCACTACAAATAGGAAAAAGAGGCTACAATTTGCACAAGCTCACCAAAATTGGACAGTTGAAGACTGGAAAAATGTTGCCTGATCTGATTAGTCTCGATTTCTGTTGAGACATTCAGATGGTAGAGTCAGAATTTGGTGTAAACAGAATGAGAACATGGATCCATCATGCCTTGTTACCACTGTGCAGGCTGGTGGTGGTGGTGTAATGGTGTGGGGGATGTTTTCTTGGCACACTTTAGGCCCCTTAGTGCCAATTGGGCATCGTTTAAATGCCACGGCCTACCTGAGCATTGTTTCTGACCATGTCCATCCCTTTATGACCACCATGTACCCATTCTCTGATGGCTACTTCCAGCAGGATAATGCACCATGTCACAAAGCTTGAATCATTTCAAATTGGTTTCTTGAACATGACAATGAGTTCACTGTACTAAAATGGCCCCCACAGTCACCAGATCTCAACCCAATAGAGCATCTTTGGGATGTGGTGGAACGGGAGCCGTGCCCTGGATGTGCATCCCACAAATCTCCATCAACTGCAAGATGCTATCCTATCAATATGGGCCAACATTTCTAAAGAATGCTTTCAGCACCTTGTTGAATCAATGCCACGTAGAATTAAGGCAGTTCTGAAGGCGAAAGGGGGTCAAACACAGTATTAGCATGGTGTTCCTAATAATCCTTTAGGCGAGTGTATAGTTCAAACTTTGAGTTTTCTTGTATTGATTTTGCATTATTAACACTTATTATTAACTAAAACATTTTCAGTAATTGAAATAAAAGCTGAAATTAAATAAAATATAAATGTTAGATAAACTAAATGAAAATTAGAAATGTTGCCGTGGCAACTAACTCAAATAAGTGCAAGTTGAAGAACTACAATAATTAAAACTGATATAAAAATCAATTAAAAGCATCAATTAAAGCTAAATGGCAACATTTAAAAAAATAAATTAACTGCATTCAAATGAAAATCTAAGGCTTAATAGTATAACTAATACTACAAATAATACCAAGACAGCTACTATTTTTCAGTAAGAAAATATTAAACAATGAAAACTTAACACATTAGGCCTGAAAGCGAAACAACATTAGTGAGATGAAAGGTGAGTAAAAGATCAATGTTCACAACCTTATGTCACTCTTGTGGAAGTGAAACCCGTCTTGTCATAGGATGTGTCGTAGATCCCGTATCAGTTCACACAGGGATTAATGCAGCTCATTTGTGTTTTGGTTGGAGTATGTGCCGGGCATATTGCTCATAATCCCAGTTAACTGTCACTGTGTCAGGAACACATAAAGCCATTGAGCAGCCTTAATCTGTCCAAAGTCGGGTTTACACACGTTGAGAACTGTACAATGCAGTGTAATCGTATTTCCAAAACAGATTAGAGTCACGCATTTACTCATGTACGTCGACTATGAAAGGTTCATGTCATAACATCATTGAACACTAATGACACATGCGCGGTTTGATGTGGAAAAAGTGCGTTTCCATGCACTCATCATTAAAAATTGCCAGGGTAGCAAAAACTATATTTGGAAAGTCAATTTCTGTATAGACACCGGACATGCTGTCACACTACATGGGGTCAAAGTGAAATATGTCTTTAATTATGAAGCAAAACTATCTGACTAAACAAAAATGTAACCGTTACAACATGTGACAACTTAAAAGAATATGATGTGAAATGTTGAAACTGGACCTTTGACTCCTAATCTATTATATTTGTCTAATAAACCTGCCATTGCGTATTGCAAATAATCTTGGCTCTTTGACGAATTGCTTGTGTTCTTATTTTGTAAGTCCCATAAAAGCATAATGTGATTTAAAAGTGACAACTTGCCCCAGTCTCTCCCATATGGCACTGAGGCAAGCATCTGTCTCTGTAGCTTGCACGGCAAGGCAACAAACTGGTTTGCTGTTGTTTGTTTTATGTTGTTTTCCATCTCTGGCCTTTATTTATATGCATGCAAACAGCATTGTGGTGCCATCTATGCTTGTACATTAAGTTCTCACCATCAGCAAGAGCCAGACATCATCAGAGGACACAGTAATGAACGTTAAAAAACAACAACATGCTTTTTATTGATTGATTGATTTGAGGCCCAAGACTGACTCATCAAAGGGCAGCACTGGCTAAACAAGGCATGATGGGATGACAATGCCATTCGTGCACGTGCAGCTGCAACAAAACAAAGATGCCAGCCTCCCGTTTCCCCCCTGCTTATGTGGTCCAGCGATGGCTCTCCTTCACTCACCTCCTCTGCGTGTTTCCTCAGCGCTTTCTCGCGCTCGTACTGTGTGATCAGCTGCTCGTTGTCCTCCTTCAGGAGCTCCAGCTCCACTTCATGCTCCTGGTTCTCGGCGAACACGGTGTCGAGGTTCTCCAGCACCGCCACGACCAGCGGCATCAGCTCTTTCACCACGTCCTCGTCGTATTTGCGAATGAGCCTCTCGAATTCGCGGTAGATGGAGTTGGCCAGGCCCGAGACCCGCTCCGACATGATCGCCGATGTCCCCGGGTCGTCCTGGTACACAACTCCGTCATCCAACTCCATTTTCCTTCCTCTTGTGAGAATGTCCTAGATTTAAACCTCCTCTGTCCCAGCCCAACGTGCCCTGGCTTATGATTTGAGAACAAATGCGGTTATATTCCCGTTATATTCTCCGACACACATCCACAAGGATCCCACGTAAGTCCAGAGTCCCTCCCTGGAACCGGCCGATGTATTACGTGGAATATTTTCCCGCGGTCGACCGACAACAGCTGAGTTGTTGACCAGACAGTCGCGCGGTGACGTCACGCTCCGTAACCGTGACACGCAAACGGATTCTTGAGACATGGGACGAAACCTGTCCCGTTACATGACCTGCCATTAGTTTTTAAAATCGCGACATTTCCACTTTGGAATGAATCGGTTGATCATAACTGAGCATAAACATTTCGATAATTATGGTGTTCTTGAAAAAGAAAATACGGGCTGGGAATTTTAATAAATACGTTAAAATAATTATTAAATTAATAAATAAATGTAAAAAAGAAAAAAAAAAATAGTCGCGAACAGAGATCGCGTTCGCACCAAGAGGTAACCATGGCAACAGTAGTAATCTAGATGTTTTTATTACATTTTAGATTATTTTTGACCTAACTCGTTTATCACATTGATTTGAATGTGATAATCATGTACCATATTGATATAAAAATATAAAGAGAAAGAAAATGTATTCCATTCTTTTATCAACAGCATGAAGTGCACTATTACGTAAATCAAAAAAAAAAATTAAAACACTACATTTTAATGTCTTTGAAAGACAAAAGTCTTTAAATGACTCACTGATGATCAGATATGCAATGTTGCGAAAACACTTAAAATGAAATTATTTCTGTAAATCCAGTGATCAAATGCTGTTGTCAGTGATGGTCACGTGACTGGTGGTTGGCCTGTGTGTGTGTGTAATTCCACAAACCTGGAAGAGCTTCTGAACATATAGCAGTATATAGAAAGGAACATTTAAAAGAAGTAGAAACATTTCATTATGAATAATATACTGCCATTGTGAGAATAAAATGTAACCATGTAATCGATAAAAATGAACTAGTTTGATTTATGAGTATTTCATAAATGTAATATCTAATTACAAGTGCTTAATTTTTGGAATCTGATTACGTAATCCAGATTACATATCAGTTACTAACCAGCTCTGATGATGCATAAATGAGAGACTAGAAAAGAAGCAGAAGTACAGAAACTTATTCATCTAAACACTAAATTATTCATTCAGAACAATAATTGAAATATATGCCTCCTAGTTCTCAAGAATCAGTGATAAAAACAGCCAGTGCTTTGTAGTTGGATCTGAATGAATTATTCATTGACGTGTTTTCATTGCTGTAGTCACTTATCCATATAGAACTAGTGTTCAGCTTATCCTGATGTGAAATTAATAACAAACATTACATTGAGTAACTGTGATGTGATATGCTACTATAATTACTATGCATGCCGTTTTCATGACTATGATTATTGAGAGATTTCATGGAACAACTTCTAAATGTTCATCACACCACAGGCCCTTTTAAATCTGAGTTAGTGAAAACAAAATCAAATTGACTATCAACACTGATATGGTTTACTTTTTTTAAACATTTCCATGTATTTCCTGCTTTAGTCATCACTTGCGTTCTTTAGTAAGAATATCAGGCGTTCAGTTTGTCCTGTGATTACTGGAAAACAGTGGATTGTATTGAGTAACATTTTCAACAGAAATAAGTCAACTGATTTGAAAAAGCACCAAGGAAAAACACACAGAATTGTGTCCCTTAAAATATTTATTGGAGACATGTAAAAACTAGAAAAAATAACTGTAAACCCTACTGGAATGACATGAGAGGGGAAAACATTGGGGATGCTGAACTGAAAGAAAACAAAACAAACACTACGCTACAAAACTTATATTCACTCCAATATGTGCTTTGACAGTATCCACACCACTAGATGTAATGGTCTTACCATAAATTACTGCATTCCATATGGAAATAACTGAATATTTAAACAACCTTGCTTTAATAAATCGCATATCATTGATAAATGTTGACATCCTTAACAAAAAAAAATGATATGGGTCACAAGGAGAATTGTGCCGAGTTAAATATGAAACATTCTCTTATTTACAGTTGACTTGTCGCTATTGGTGGCATCAGCACAAATGGTTAGGTATAAACCGAAAGACAAATAAGGCATTTATGTGAGAAGATGAACTCAATTTTCACCGGTGGCTGAACCTCTCATTTAAGCAAAGGGGGGTTTTATCACATGTGCACTCTGGGGGAGAAGAAAAGAAAAAAGAATGGGATATAATAATTTGAATTGTTGGACATTTAATTTTCCCTCTTAAATCAGGAAAGAACTTATTCGACACTCTGGGAACCATTTCCAATCGTGGACAAATTTACAAATGAAGCATTTAACTGGAGTTAGTGTGTGCGATGCACTGTTCAATATTCAATATTTCAATACACCTTGCATATAGAAAAGTTTTTTTCTTCTTTTTCTTTTTAATAGCAATAAAAAAAGTATTGCAAGATGCTAAAGACAGAAGAAAACGTCCTCGTTTCTGTATGGGGATGGTTGGTGTCCAGGCGGAGAGAAATAAATCAGTGATTGAACTGGCGTTATGCGTTCTTTGTCTTGGGCATCTTGCGGTGGCATCATTGGCTTGTGCCCCTCTATAAGTCTGACGGAGACACAGCTCTCTGTTCTTTGGCACTTAGGCTGGTAGACTCAGCTTCTTTCCTTTCAGCACTGTGGACCAGACAAAAGATTTCAGGAAATAAAAGCATAAAAAAGGACTTTTCATCCTAAACAAAATTAAAAATACCACATAATTTCCTCACCCTCATGTCATCCTAGTTTTATATGACTTTCCTCTTTCAGACGAATACAATCGGAGTTATATTAAAAAAATGTCCTGGCTCTTCCAAGCTTTATAATGGCAGTGAATGGCAGCCCAAAAGTCATTTGAAGTCAAAAAAAGTGCATCCATCCAGGGTGTTTATTAAGGCTTTCTGAAGCGAATCGATGGGTTTTTCGTAAGAAAAATATCCCTATTTAACATGCTAAAAAGTCAAATATCTAGCTTCCGGCAGGACCATCTTCTGTATTCAACTTACGGACAACGTGTAACTGGCACGACGCAAGACGTCGGACATAGCGCAAGCATTTTGAACCGAGAGAGGCGTTACACTTTCTTCGTAAATTGAATACAGAAGGCAGTCCGCAGGAAGCTAGACATTTTACTTTATAACGCTTTAAATATGGATATTTTTCTTACAAAAACCCATCGATGTGCTTCAGAAGGCCTTTATTAACCCCCGTGTTGAGTATGTTTATTATTAATGGATGCACTTTTTTTGGTCTTCAAATTTTGGGCTGCCATTATAAAGCTTGGATTAGCCAGGACATTTTTTAATATAACTCTGTGTTCGTCTGAAAGAGGAAAGTTATATACACATCTAGGATGGCTTGAGGGTGAGTAAATTATGGGATAATTTTCATTTTTGGGAGAACTATCCTTTCAACTGTAATTAATAATACATGCATCAATGAATTATCTGTGTATACAAGAGATTACTTTGCAGTGTCCTTGTTACAAGTAGTTAATATAGTAACTATAAATGATGCATAATTATATGCAACTAACCCTAACCCTATAGAGTGCTATTTTAAAGACAGTCGCACTATGGTTTAGTCGATAGTATTTTCTTCTTCTGAAGTGTTTAACAGTGGAATTAAATGGAGAAAAATCTACAGTACCAATGATGATACACAGAAAATTACACCAGAGTCGAAAAAAGCAAGACGCGCCAAGATCTTTTTAGCTCCGCCCACTCCCACAAAGCACTGCGAATGACATAATTGAGTCGATGTCAATCAATTAAAAGATTAACTATAATCACTGATACTAATACTGCTACTGATGTCTATGAAATAGATTTTTTGAAACATTAATGATAGTCATTCAACATTACAGTATAATTAAAAAGCTATATCAGTTTCAACATTTATTAAGCTAGCAACTTTAAAATAGCAACTTTTAATTTAAGTGACGTTAAAACAATCTTCACATAAACCCATTATAATAAATGTAATTTACCTGTGGCCTTCATATATAGGCCTAATCAATATACAGAAATTGAATAACGTTAATCAAACACTTTACAGTCTTAACTGCATAAATTAAATGTATATTAATCCTTATTAAAGCTACAGTTTTCTCTGTTACATTTGTTCTTTGATTAACATTAGATCACAGATGTCACAGCAACGGTTTTATTAGGGTGCTGTCACTTTAATATCGGCCGCTACTCTCACGCGCATCTCATTTTCCCACAACTCTTTAAGTTCATTTAAGACTGCTCTTATGAGACTACTCGCCAAAACTGACATTTTGGCATAATTCTGTGTGTTATTGTTTGTTCAAGAGGGAAAGATCTCGATTCTTGCGTGCGCACTATACTGGCACGCGTCTTTCTGTGCATCATGTGTGTCACATAGACAGGATCAGTTTTGACGTCAAAACCACCTAAACTGAATGTCGTTTCACACCCACGATCCCTACATAGGTGTGAGTGCATACAAACTCACCTTTTGTGACGTAAAGGTAGAAGAAGTCACAATAGAGAATAGTCTGGACGACCCCAGCCACGATGGCAATCATGTCAAAGAAGCCCTCAAAGTAGAACCTCCAGATCCAGTTGAAGAGGTAGAGGGCACGATAGACCCCCAGACAGAACAGATAGTGGGTAGTGATGGTCTCGGCCTCGCCGGTCTTGCTAATCATAAAGAGCTGAGGCAGGATGGCCACCGACTCAAGGTAGATGGAAAAGGTCCACAGAATCTGTCAAAGATATTTTGAGCAGAGGTAAGATTTATTTACAAGAGATTTCTTAATTTTTAAATGCCACAAAACTTGAAAAAAAAAAAACTTTATTTCAATCCTTAAAGCAGCTGAATAAATAAACGCCTTAAAACTAAATTATTTGCAATATATTGATAAAAATCGGTTTATAATTTGCTTTTATTTCACGCAATTATTTTGTTTTTATTTAATATACAGTCAAAAATTTGGAAGCATTACTGTTTTTTTACTCTTATGCTCACCAAGGCTGCATTTATTTGATCAAAAATCCCAAAAAAGTGTAATATTGTGAAAAATTATAATTTAAAATAAGTGTTTTCTATTTGAATATATTGTAAAATGTAATTTATTCCTGTGATCAGCGCTGTATTTCCAGCATCATTCCTCCAGTCTTCAGTGTCACATGATCCTTCAGAAATCATTCAGTTCTGCTGCTTAATATTTTTTTTTTATAACCTGCGATACATTTTTTCCAGGATTCTTTGATGAATAAAACATTTAAAAAAAGAACAGCATTTATTTAAAATATAAATATTTAATAACACTATACCGTTAAAAGGTTTGGGGTCAGTGTTTTTTTTTTCTTTTTGAAACTAATACTTTTATTCAGCAAGGATGTGTTAAATTGATAAAAGTCACAGTAAAGCACATTTATATTGTTAGAAAATATTTTTATTTAGGATAAATGCTGTTTTTATTCATCAATAAATCCTGAAAAATATCACAGGCTCCAAAAAAAAAATCTTAAGCAGCACAAATGTTTCCGAGATTGATAATAACGGAGTATCAAATCATCATATGAGAATGATTTCTGATCATGTGACACTGAAGAGTAAAGAAGCTGAAAATTCAGCTTTGCATCACAGAAATAAATTATATTTTAAATTCACAGAAATAAATTATATTTTAAATTCACAGAAATAAATTATATTTTAAATTATATTAAAAAAGAAAACTATTATTTTAAATTGTAATAATATCTCACAATATTACTGTTTTTCTGTATATTTGATACAGAAAATTTATATTTATAATAAACGCAGCCTTGGTGAGCATAAGAGACCATTACACACAGTAATGTTTCCAAACTTTTGACCGGTACTATACAACATATGGATAGATGTGTGAGAGAGAGATATAGAGATACACACACATACATATATATATATATATATATACACATATATACATATATATACACATATATATATATATATATATACACATATATACATATATATATATATATATATATATATATACATATATATATACATATATACATATATATATATATATATATATATATATATATATATATATATATATATATGTGTGTGTGTGTGTGTGTGTGTGTGTGTGTGTGTGTGTGCAATCACCTCCAGTGGAGAGAAGTCATGGTTGACCAGAAAGGCGAGACCTCCCACAGGAACCACTAGAAACTCAACTCTGAAAGTGTCATGGTTTCCATCATAGGTTGCCCTGAACTTTGCATAGATCATATAGACGGTGGCATAGGCACAACCAACGTAGATGATCTGTTTTTACAGAACAGAAACAAACAATTGATTAACAGTGCACATATGGACACGCAATACAAATCAACGGTTTACTCAGATGTGGCAAAACATTGCTAATTCAAATCACTGATTGACAAATGTATTGATGTGTGGGTGTAAACGTTCATTCCATGCATTTACCTTCATGCAAGTGTTGTAAAGAGAAATGAAGGATGTCAGGAGATCCAGGTATCGCGTGGTGAACACCAAGGCGAAGAGTATCTGGCTCTTCCCAGAGATACCTGGAGATAAGAACACTTACACTCAGACAACTACTTAAAAACATGAGCACGTTTTTACTGAACACTGAGCTCACAAACATGTCAAAAGGGTTGCATCTAGGTTCTCTACATCTCTGCTGGGCAAAAGTGAAGACCATGCACACAGGTGACCCATCCTTGCAAAGCCCATGCACTGCCACGTCAATGCAAGCAATGTAAGGCAAATGAAAGGAGGGAGAAATGAAGATGCATGACTTCAAATATAATATATACAAGCAAACTAATATTAAACAATAGTTAGTAACTACGCCTGAGGTTTTCAGCTAATTCAGTCACTTCACTGATAACAAGCCTGTCATGTAGCCTGTACCTTTAAATATAGTATACAAGCAAACATTAGCTTCACAACATGTTAAATACACACAGATCGGTTCATTCAAACCCAAATTGCACTTTTAGTTAAACAAAGAAATTAGACTAACTATCGTTAGCTTACATGCTACACAAATTAACGTTACTTCATTTCTTGCTTCATGCTTTAATATTAAACAACAAGACATTTCCGGACAGCTCAACCCAGTTTAAAGTAGTTCCTATCTTTGATAAACACGCGTATGAAGTATGAGATGAATGAGAAAAGAATATATTTTGTGTGAGTTTAGCTCACCTGCGCACGACCTGGTCTTCCATATCTTGAGCAGCAGGATGATGATGGCAGCTAGATGAGACAGATCTCCAGTCAGCCTAAAGATATTCATGGTGTTTTTTTACCTCTCTGGCTGGGTTTAGTGGCGTTAAAGAGAGCTCGGGGTGAGTGAAGTAACTGTGAACCGGCTGAGTGCCGATCTCCTGCAGAGCATTCCTCCACGAAATATGGCGAATGAGGGGCGACGTGGCCGGTGGACGTGACGTGGCCAACAGAGAAACCGCAATGAATGCTGGGAATAGTAGTTCATGCAGCCGCGAGCTCCAGGAGTTTGACACATACGGTCTATGGTCTGACCACGCCCCAGGCTCCCTTATAAAAATGACCTTGATGACAATAGTTACTATTGAGGACAAACATTTACATTTTCAAAACTCTTAGTAATATCACAACAGGTCATCAAGAGTGCACTTATTTTACAACATTTCAGCATATTTTCAAATTGTTTTAGTACAATACACAAAATCACTAAGTATCATTTTCACTGAAAATAAGTGTTTCATTTAGCATATATAAATGTTTCATTCACAGTGCCTTTCATAAAGCTCATACTATCAAACTTTTGATTTGCATCTCTTCTCGTTCAGTTTAATACATTTGTCTATTATTTAATCCAACTGAATTTAATGGTTAATCAATGAGTCATTTGGTACACGTATAGATATTGATTCTTCCGATATGAATTTCCATGTAATGAATTCTTTGTACATAAGTGATTTATATCTTAAGCGATATCCACCACTATGTTCAAAGTGTGTGCAGAGAGAGAGAGAGAGAGAGAGAGAGAGAGAGAGAGAGAGAGAGAGATAGAGAGAGAGAGAGAGAGAGAATTTAAAAATAACCATTAGGGAAAGTTATAAGTTATTTTCAGGATATTAAAAAACACTGGAATATTCTGGGTACGTTATTTTATGGTTGCAAAATAATAACCTGAAAATACATTTTTTTATATCCAGATAACTACACTGCAACACTCTGGGAACCTTATTTTATGGTTGCAAAAAAAAAAATTCCTATAGAATGTTATTATTTGGTTCTCAAAATATAACCAAATGGGAACCAAATACTAACGTTAGAGGAACGTTCTGTAATTAATGCATTATTATTCACATGTGGCTAAGCTGTGATGACTCAGGGCCACAAGATGTCTCACACAAGGCAGGAAGAACTGAGGGGATGGGTCTACTTCACTTCTCATTTTTTAAGTCATTTCTGGGTTTTATTCCTCAGTTAGACCGTGAGACCTTTGTTCTGATGACTAACAAACTGAAAAACAATCACAGCGATACAGGAGCCACATACAACTGTGACATCAACATGAACTTTGGTTTCCTCTTCACCATCGCATTTCTTGTTTTGAGCTTAGGTGAGCAGAGATTGAATTTGGTTGGGGGTTGGGGGGAGGGGGTGATGCCATAGAAGAATGATTCCATTTTGGGTTCAACAAAGAATCTTTCAAATAACCATTTTTTTCTTCTTAGTGTGAAGAACATTTTAATAATCTGAAGAACCTGTATCCACTATAAATAAACTTTGGTGCAATGCAAGTTTCCATGCATTATATTTAAGCTTAGAATATTTAGTTAAAAATCATGTGATGGGTAATTTGAAAGTCGTGAAATATTAATACGATGAAATATCAGCCACTAAATGTATTCAATGTAACAAAACAATATTCCGAATTTCTACAGTCAGAGGATGTGTGGTAGATGTCCAACAGCCAACGAAGCCCATAAGAAAAAAAGAGCAACAGTCCGTCTCTATTCCCTGCTCTGTCAATATATCCAGATGTCAACACACACTTCAGATCTCTTGGTATGTGTTCCGGAAAGACTTTCACTACCAGATTGATGTGTCAAGCCAGCCACTGAAGTACAACCTGGAGCATTATGATCTGAAAATCAGCTCTTTGTCAAAAGCAGACAGTGGGGTGTATTACTGTGCAGCGGCTCTGCTGGCTCTGACTCACAGTGGGGCGCAGGCAATCGGACAGGGAACCACTTTAAAAGTGTCAGGTAAGCACTAGCAGAAGATTGAGGACGACCCCATCAGACTCTTCTGCTAATATGCCACACATATCATTATCTGGATGTTCTTGTTTTGTATCCAGAGATGGGCTTAAACATCCGTCAAGCACTGCTTTTGACATTGCTAGTCCTGTTGACTGTGTACAGCCTCATTGTCCTGGGCATCATCATCTGCATTAAGGTACAATTAAAGTTACAGTACATTTTGAAAGTAATGCTTTGTAACAACTATTTTAATACTCAAAATGTCACGCATTCTCAAAGTACTTCTTCAGAAAGTTTAACGGAATTTATATAAATGTAAAATGTTTTTTAATTGATAGACTGGACGATTCACATCAGTCTTCATAAGAAGAAAGGTATTGTTTGACTCTATTTAAACACATTTCCGGGTTTCTCAGAAGCGGAAGTCGTCATAGTTGGGTAAACTTATCTAGCCGGTGAATGAGAGAGATTAAATATATATATTTTTGTGTTCCCATTTGCTCAAATAGCAAAAGAAAAACTTCAGTGTTTTCACAACTTTCAGAAAGAGTAAAAAAATTAATAAACGGCAGTCAGAAGAGAGAAAGATGCCCATTTTACACTGCTGTATTAGAAACAGTGTTAACTAGTTTTTGTAATTCGATACAAAAGGTTATATAATACAAAGTAGTGTTAAAAATGTACATAAAATAAGAAAATGAAAATATTAAAAACTTTGCACACTCTAAAAAAAAAAAAAAAAAACCCATTTAGGTTGTTTTAACCCAAGGGCTGAATTTTCTTTAACCCAAAGGGTAAATATAGGCCAGAACACATGTTGGGTTAATTTTACCCTGGACATTGGGTTGTTTATTTAACCCAGCAATGCACTGCATAATGTATGGATTCACTTAAATCCTCTACCTTTTTTTTTAAATATACTCAACCACTGGTTCGCATGATAATTCCTTTATTTTCCATCATATTTTACAGTATAGCATAATTTATATCGTTTTTAATACATATTGCCAACATTTAAGCTCGTTTAACAAATATTAGAAGTAAGAATTAAACACTACTATTTTGTCACTTATTGAGCAGTAGGCTAGATGGAGCCATTTACCTCCAGTCTTTGTGCTAAGCTAGGCTAGCGGTGGGTGCGTCAGACAGAGTTATGTCACGTACGGAGATGAGAATGGTATGTATGGACTTATCTAACTCTGGGGGACACGGTGAATAAGCTAAAGTCCCAAAAAGTCGGCGTGTTCCTTTAATGTTAATAAAACAACAAAAGACAAAAAAATCACTCACTACTCAAAATAACTTAGGGATTAATTTATACAGTGAATAATATGCAGTTAATTTACATTTCTTTACTTTATTTCTGTCCTTGAAAACTACTGTTAAACCAACCTAAAAAGCATTGTTTATTGCTTTGTTCTGTTGTATTTATGTTGGCCTGCTGAATGTTAAAAGGATCCAATCTATGTTCATTAGAAATTATTTGATGACGCAGCAATAAACTAGCTAGTATTAATTTCTTTCGGGGAAAAAAGTTTAGAACGGTAGGGTACAGTATGTTATTGTCAAACGTGTTGATGTTTTCAGGAGGACTCTGCTAAGCAAGTGCTTTTCAGTGGAGTGGTGCAAGAACTGAGCAAGAGGAACTTAAGTGACCAAATTCAGGCACGCTACAGAGTTTCCCAAGACAAGGTTTTCACTTCAGACTATTCTTTTCAAACACACATACATATTTTTAGCAAATGCACATTCATTTGTACCTATAACACAATCCTCGTGGAGTTTAAGACTGAGATTGCTGTCATACTGTACCAAAACTTCTTGTTATAGCCTAACATTTATTTTTAATCTTCCCTATAGTCTATAGGTCTTCAAAATGTGCACCATAGTGAAGATGTTTACCAAAATCTTGATGAGTAAAAGAAAACGAATGCCCTAATCCATGCCTGTCCTACTGATCAAAAAACTGGCAAGCTTCCTGCAAATCTACAAGCTGCCATTTTGGGGAAAGTGGTTGTTGGTAAACCCAGAATTGTGACATATTGTGTTTTGATGACCTTCCTCTAAAAAGTGTTTTGTCTGTCATCTCTTCCTATGTCAATTACGCTGACAATTACATTGCAAACTGTATTAATTTATGTAAAATTATAGGAAAATGTAGTCATTGTACTGCTGTGTATGAAGACCGGACATGCTTCAGGGCTTATTTTATTGTTTGTTTTTCTGTTGTTTCAGGAGTGTGGCAAACATTTGGTAAAAACTTTTATATACAAGTTTTCTGAAATGTTGTGTTTAATTTTGCATATGAGGCATTATCTCATAACATATGCACTAATTTGCATACATTTCCAGCACTAGATAAAGCCAGGCTCAAAATTCATGTTTTATTTTGTTGACATATTGTGAGTTAAAGGTTTTTACAGACAGGGAGTTTGGATATCTCTTTTTATCACTCGATAAATGAGAAAATACTGTCAACTTCCAGACAAAAATATATTGTCACCATGTTTTTATGAATAAAATGATATATAAACCTTGCAATTGATAAATAAACCCTAAACCCTTCAGTATATAGACAGAAATAAAAGTGGAAAGTATGTATTTAAGTGTCACCGAAGTGCCCTTACGAAAAATAACCATGGTTTTATTGTAGTAAAAGTGTAGTAACCATGTTTTTTTGGCTAATTGATTACCATTTATATAACCACAGTTTTACCACAAATACCATGGTTAAACTATGGTTAGAGTAGCAAAACTACGGTTAATTTGTTGTTACCATGGTTTAACTACAATAACCATGGTTTTTTGGTTTTATTTGTAGTAAAACCATGGTTCATTTTCGTAAGGGTGGAGATTTCTGGAGATAACTGAAATCTAAAGACACAGATTTTCTTTCCTTGTCTGAAAGAATACTTGTTATGGGGACAGAATCACAAAATATTAACTGTAGCAGCTGTAGTTTATTTCTATAAACAGTCTACTTAAAAGCAAACTTGTTCCCTAAACAATATCTGGCTACAGTCCAGTTCACAACATACATATTTCTTTCTTTTCTCTCTTCTAATTAATTAGTAATGACATCATAATCTTTAATAAATGTTGATGGTCTATAATGTCATGGTTATAACTTGTAGCTAGCCTAGCCTATACCTATTTGCTCGCTAGAGCGAGCGAACATCTCCTGACAGATCTCTCGACTGCCACCAGAGGCCGTCATTATCACAGCTGTGATGAAATATCGCGAGAGTTGCTCTTGGATAAATCCTCCTCGAACTCTCGTGCGGTCTTCTTCTTCCTGAACATACATCACGTAAGTCGACACGGGCGCTTGTCGCTGCGTAACAGAATCTGCTTTCATCTCTGCAATCGCACAATAAAAACATTACATTTGTGTAGGAAACATCTGTGTACGGTTTGCTTGCAGTATGATCCCGCGAAATGAACCTTATCAATTGAGCAGAAATACTATTTTATGCCGGTTAATATAAGATGGTCTCAAAATGGCGGCGAACTAGTGTAGCTAGACATGTATTCTTACTATACGTTCTTTACTATATGATTAGTGTTAAGTGCACAGTTCCATGAATGTGCTTTAGCTGTAATGTCTATATTGACTAATAAATTAGGAGACAAGTGGATTTTAATACGTGTGCCTTTTATTCTTAACATGCCTTACCTCAAGCGTCACTTGTATTATGATTTACGATGTTTTGATTTGAATTTGTTTTTAGCAAATGGCGGACGACGCCGGTGGTAGAGGAGGTTTTCGCGGAGGTTTCGGCACTGGCGGCCGGGGTCGCGGTCGTGGTCGCGGCAGGGGCCGTGGAAGAGGCCGCGGTGCCCGGGGAGGCAAATCCGAGGATAAAGAGGTAAAGCTTCACCTTACTCCTACTCTCTGACAGTTAAGAATAGGCACAGGTAAATGGTTTACTAAAGGTGTGCATGTTTACGTGTGTTCTGTTGTGTTTTGTTCGTTGTACAGCATGGTCTTTATCCATCATGCGAGTAGCTGTCAGTGTTGTAACGTTAGCTTTAGCTTCCGTTCCAGTATGCCAATAACTTCTAATGAATGTTTCATATAGTGGGTGCCTGTGACCAAACTTGGTCGCCTGGTGAAGGACATGAAGATCAAGACCCTGGAGGAAATCTATCTGTATTCTCTGCCAATCAAGGTACTAAAGTTGACATGAAACCGAATGCCTGTTATGGGTCTTGAAGTGAACAATCTTTTCTTTAACTAAACGAGCACATGTTTAATGTCACAACTGGATCCTTCACCCAAAACGAAAATTGCGGTGTTCTAAATCCTTAAGGCTTTCGTTCATCTTTGAAACCTAAGTAAAGAGATTAATATTTTGGGTGAACATGCATTCAATGAAGGGACCGAAGTCTCTTGGACTTAAAAAAATATATATTTTCAAGTGTTGAAGATGCCATGTCACTCCAAACCCACAAGACATTCGAGTAACTATAAAATGTGATGAAATTAAGGAACGTTATCCCTTTAACAGACCACAAACCAAAAGAATCTCTGTATTCTCTGCCTATAGTTTAATCAACGTCCCAACTAGAGAGTTCACCCAAAATGAGATTATTATTCCAAATCGATAAGGCTAAAATCTGTTTTAATTTCATGATTTAAAGGTTATAAAGATCTGCATAACATGATGCAAAAAAAAAAAAAAAAAAAGCTTTGTTTTTTTTGTGAACCTTAATATGCTTTGCTTTCCTGTAGGAGTCTGAGATCATTGACTTCTTCCTGGGCTCTGCACTGAAAGACGAAGTCCTGAAGATCATGCCCGTCCAGAAACAGACCAGGGCTGGTCAGCGCACCAGGTTTAAGGTGACTTGCTTCTGCCTGAGTGTTCAGTACTTGTCCGATTCTTGATCCGTTCCTCCAGCTGGCTCATAATCGCTCATGCATCTTCTAGGCCTTTGTCGCTATTGGTGACTACAATGGCCATGTTGGTCTGGGAGTGAAGTGCTCCAAAGAGGTAGCCACAGCTATCCGTGGAGCCATCATCCTGGCCAAACTGTCTATCATTCCTGTGAGAAGAGGATACTGGGGTAACAAGATCGGAAAGCCACATACCGTGCCATGCAAGGTGAGACTTCAAAGGGTTTGTTTTATTTGGCTTGGTCTGAATTTGAGCATGTTTTATTGACTGTATGTGTTTGGTCAGGTGACTGGTCGCTGTGGCTCAGTCCTGGTGCGTCTCATTCCCGCTCCCCGTGGTACCGGCATTGTGTCTGCTCCCGTGCCCAAGAAGCTGCTGATGATGGCTGGTATCGACGACTGCTACACATCTGCCAGGGGCTGCACCGCCACTCTGGGCAACTTTGGTAAGGGGCTTTTGTTTGGATACTGTTTCAGGATACAACTTTCCATGCTTGAGTATTTCAATGTTTAAAAACTGCTGTTTTCATTGCAGCCAAAGCCACCTTTGACGCGATCTCAAAGACTTACAGCTACCTGACCCCTGATCTCTGGAAGGAAACTGTGTTTACCAAGTCTCCTTATCAGGTAATGCATGCATTTCCAGACACTGTTCTTTTTTTCACAAATGCATCGTGTTCTTGAAACTAAAGCGTCTCCTTTTGTTTCAGGAATTCACTGATCATCTGGCCAAGACTCACACCAGGGTCTCCGTTCAGAGGACTCAGGGAGCTCTCCAGGCAGCCTCCTAAATTTTGTACAATGGATTGAAATAAATGTCCAGAAAGTAAACATCTGTTGAGTCTGTACTTCTTGATTATTGAAGTTGTGTAGATGTGGTAAAGTTTGCTACAGGTTTGTGGGTTGTTTCTGATTTGCACACCAAAAACTGTCCCAACAAAGTGGGCAGTTACAGTTCTCAGGTATTATATTTAGGTAGTTTAAAATTAAACTAAGATGCATGCCATATTTTGATCATGGCTGAAGGTGCTTTATGCTCCATATCGTCTAATTCAAGTCAGTTTTGTCACATCACCAAAGCACATGTGCCTTGGAGAGTGAAATTCTTGGGAGCGTGCTCCAGAATTTGTGTAATTCCACAAAGCACAACCTGGATTGCCTTTTGGTTCATTACAAACACTGGGGGAACATTTTCATTAACCTAACTTCATTAAATGCAGTCCTAGAAATAGTCCTTGACGTGAAATGATTTGCCAACTACTTTAAACTCAGTGCTATGCTCTAGGTCATGCTGTTGCCATATGGTGCTTCACAATACTCAAATGATGCTCCTTGTTGAAGTTTAAACTGCATGTCTTTACATTATTTGACTTGGTTAGGAATATGATTTTTCATTCTAATTTTAAACTTATTTGGTTGCAAATACTGTAAAAATATTGCAAAAACATTTCTATTTAAGAATGTTGCATCACAATAAGGAAAAGACTTGCCAATGTTGGGGAAAGTAACTTAAAAGTAATTTGATTCAATATTGCACTACTCCCTTAAAAGTAACAATTTGCATTTAGTTATCACTTTTGCATTACTTTTCCTGGGTTTGCTTTAACGTTTTTTTTGCAAAAAAACCCTTGCACACCGAAAGTGAGATTTAAGCCTCAGGTTTGAGAAATGCAAATTCACATCCTTACAGTAGAGGGCGCAGTGCAAACAAACCTTTCAGCTGTGCTGCCATTTTGGATCACGGAAGAATAGGATGCACGAGTTTAATACACTTCAGCAATAATAAATCAAACACAAATGTGCTGTTTATCTAAAGTCATTTTTGCCTAGTGTGGTTGAATTGGATCATCGAAGGCCAGCAGTAAAGACACTGGTTAATAAAGCAAGATTAAATCACAGGTTTGTGTGAAAATTCAGTTTGCGTTTTTATTCATTTTGAGGAGTACTGAATCTGTTTTTGTGAGATGAGTAAATGCCTCCTCACATTAGTCTAGCACTACAATACATAGCACACACTTGAGGACAGGTGAGCGGTCAGTCACTAAATGGGAAAACATAGTAACTTATGTTACTTATTTGTAACTCATATTTTATTGTAAATTTAAAAGTAATGCATTACTTCACTAGCTACTTTAAAAAAGTAATCTGATTACATAACTCATTACTTGTAATGCATTACCCCCAACACTGACTATTTCAACCTCCGTTTCATACAGACTCTATCCAGCAAATGGCATATAAGCACCGACACATACAGAACATGAAATAAACTAATCTTGATTTTTAAAATGTTGGAAGCGTCTATACAACAACACAACTGATATTGAATTGAAGGCACTGGTGGGATTTTATCAAATAACAGCTACTCAGATGTCACTTTCCAATAAACTTTATTTTACACTTTGATACACAGGTGAGAGAGATGGACAAAGAAAAGCCGAAGGACAGGAGGTTTATGCCTTCTGTGCCTCTGCCATCATCCTCTCCTTCTGTTTCATCAAACACTTTCGTGAGCTGGCGTATGCGCCGAGGTCCCCGTCTAGAAGAAATAAAGAGGTTAACAGCCAGGAAACTAATTCCTGTACGTTAATATAAACGTAGCTTTGGTTTCATTGTCAAATGAAAAGTATTTTTTAGACAACACCTACTACAACTGGGATTGTCCCATTGTGTTATACATATTGAATGGATTTAAAACTCAAAATATTACTACCCAGTGCTTTAGACTAACATTGGAGAGCAGTAGCACTGGTGCCACGAAGTTCCACAGACGGTGGTGCCAGCACTGGCTGATTTTTAAATCTTAAAAAATTACGATTGTTTTGCATTAATAAGTGCAGTTACTGATAATATTAGTTTGTTTACTGGAAATTTGACAGGGCATGAATTGAGATGCAGATAAAATTAACTTTTATTAACAACAGTAACGTGCAAAAACCTCAGTTTAAATATTCTATTATTAAATGCACCATTGTTCTTTTATAGTATCACTCTGAACTGACTGACAGCTTCGGTGATAATAAAAGGAGTGCTCTTTACTTGCTTTCTATTTAATTCAGTCACAATTTGTTTTTTCATGACACCTGTGACCCTACTTTTTTCTCCATATATTAGGGAATGGAAATGGCTAATAAGTAAAAAAAAAAAGTGATCCTCTGCCCTAAAACAGCTCAAACATGCATTTAGTCTGGGACTAGGCTTAAGACTTGTCTGTGAAATCAGGAATGGTTTTACAAATAATCACATTAAAAATAACATTAAAACTGGATAATAATGAGGTTTAACAAGAGGCTTGAAGTGCTGGAAAAAGTGTGAAGCAAACAAACTCAGACATCTCCCTGAGATTAATAATATAAAAGCATTCGACTATTTCTGCCACAATACCATGGTTACAGTTAGTGTTGCTACATTAAATCCATGTGGATTGTGGATTGAAAAGCCTTCTATAACTTGTCTATTCATGGCACAATCTTTCTCCTGGTTTCCATGTCAGCGCTGTCTGATCTGATATGGTTGAATTCAAACGCTTTCTCACTGGATCTTCTAGCGCTGTGTAGTAATGGTGTCACGTGATTAGTCCGCGAGTAAACCTGTCCTGAGCTTGCGTTGCAGTGTCTATATTTGCTCTGAGCTAATGGTCCGTGCAGTGCAGCTCAAATGAGTAGTGTGGTTTCATTTGCTGTTTGATGTTTGTCATATGCAACAGAAATGGCAGCTCTTATCAGTTGGCCAATGTGGTGGTGGCACCAGTGTGACCTCTAACAAAACGTAGTCGCACCAGCAGGAAAAAAAAAGGTCGCAAACGTGACCATTTGGTCGCAGTCTGGACACCTGCTACCTGACAAATACTCACAGCGTGACTGAAAGCCCTTGGACACTTCATCAAACTGCTTCAGTTCTTTGTTACAGTTCTGTCTGTAACTGGGACCCTCACGCTGCTGGCAGGCCCGAAGACGCTCCTGGATCACCTTCACAATCTCCTGATCCACCTTACTGCAGATAAAATTAAAAGAAAAAGAAAAATGTGATTGTTTGCAAAAATAGAGATATATGAAAAATGCTTTTTTTTGATTAACATACTAGTCTCTCCTCCACTGCATCTCAGCCTCATAATAGCACAGATAATCTCCTTCCCGGCATTCAGTCAGCTCAGGAACACGGCGAAACTTCTGGTGGTAGTAGTGGGACTTCTTATCGCCTTGGATGCCTTCGATAATGCCTGGTAGAAAACAAACGAGAAAAAACCCCCAAAAAAACAGGATAGTAAAATAAGGATCGAGAATTACAAGCCAAGTAGGTTTAAGTTGTAATTTGTTACTAAATGCATATCTTTTGAATATATTGTTCTGATATCGATTGTTAGAGTTTTGCTAACAATGAGTAGCAATGAGACCTTTGTCCTCCATACAATTTGCACTGCAGAATATTTCAATACTTGTATTTGACAAGCTAAACTAAACTAAAATGCATTGCTATTATAAAAACTAACGACCCAACCAATGAAGAAAAAGGGAAAGAAAATCAGTTTCATGAGAAACACAAATCCAAAATAAAAAACAAAACAAAAAAAAAGGAAGTCTGTATTATGTCCGTTTCTCAGCTACCCTCTGAGGGTGTTTACATTTATGCATTGGGCAGATGCTTTGTATACACTGTATTAAATTAATACCTTTTCTTTTACATTCCTTCATGCATATTAATATTGTTTTCACGTTTATTTATTGTAATGTGTATTAATGTTAATGTTTGCTGTACATATTTTTGCTTTGTTTTGTTTTAGTTTAGTGTGATTTTAGGTAAATTGTACTGAACCCAATAAGGGTAACGTTCTTTTTTTTTTTTGTGCACGCAATGATCAATAATCGATATATAGATCAGGGCCCGCACCATAAAAATCGTACTACAAAATGTCCATAATGTGTTTTTCAGACTACTATATATATGAAACCAGATGAATAAGCAGATGTAAACAGTATCAAGTCACTTCACCTCTGAATGTGGTCACTGGCACATCCACCGAGTAGTAGAAAAGCTTGGACAGTATTAAAGCTGGATTCGGCAGAACCGTTTGTTTATCCACCACTGGAGTCTGGCGGGGAGGCTCTGGATACACATCTTTGTCGTGATCCTCCGGCATTTTCGACAATTATTTGGCAGGAAAATTTCAAGAACCCTTTAATCGACCTCAATCTCCCGTCTCTCTCCTCCACAGTGCGCATGCGCGCTTCACAAAACATGGCGAGAAAGGTCACCGAGCTACGATTAATAAACTGAGTGGAAATTACTTGTTTTTATTTTTTAATAATTTCTATTTAAAAACTAAGGTAATGTTATTAATCTGTATAAAATTGCCTATTTTATCTCCTCGTTTCGTTTATAAACGGCCAGGTTGAAGGTGAAAGGTTATCCACGTAATTATTTTTCTACCAATAGATGTCGTCGTTTCACTACTGTATAATGTATTATTATTTTTTATTCCAAAAATGATACATTACACATAAAGTTCTCAATTATAAAACTACAACAAAGGCAAATACAATATGTGAAAATAAAAAAAGTGATATAATAAGTAATTTAAGAATAATAATACATAATTTAAAATAGTAATGTCATTTTAAGGCTTCCCATTAAATTTGGCATTCTTACTCATACAAAGTCTCAACAATTAAAAGGTTTAGTAAGTTTAAATAACATGTAATTTATGTATTTAAGTTACAGAGAATATACATGTTTGTGTGGTTTATGTAAATGAGGTCTAGCAGTCAGTACTTTAGCTGATGTCTGTCGTGTAGGTATGCTTGAGAAAATATTATTTTGCTATAATATCGGGGCTCATTTGTAAATATTCAAAGTTAATACTGCGGATCTCTGCTGCCAGCATGTGATTGTTTGACACACGTGTGCAGGCGATTGTGTGATCACGTGGTGCACACACGCTTTCTTCCTCTGAACTCTGAACCAAACCCCCAGTTGATACAAAAAGTTACAGTCCTTCGTTTTAACTCCACCACCACAGGCGTGTAGTCATGTCTTTCTGTTCGTTCTCCGGAGGGGAGTTTTATAAAGATCATTTTGAGACTGGTAAGTTGACCCCGACGTAGACTGTATAACGTAAACAAGGCAACTTATGTAACACCATATGTAACTTCTGTTATTTGATTAGTAAAGCTATGGGAATGTCTTGTTTTAAAGTTATCACACATGGTTCTTGTTGCTTCGAGAAGACAAATCGTTGCCTTGACTATTAAAGTACTTTTTGACATGATTATTTGACATTTAATATTGCCAAAGCATCAATAAATATGTAACATTTAAAGGTTAATATGTTAATGAGTGTTGTAAAATCAGTTTAATCGGTAACACTTAACATGAATGTCTCCTTTTTTTTTTTCTTTTTTTTATATTAATGTATGAACTAACAGTGAGCAATGAACCAAAACATTGCCTAATAGTCTGTAGGTCCTATGCGTGCTGCCAAAACAGCGCCAAACTGTTGAGATGGACTTTACCAGACCCCTGAAGGTGTCCTGTGGTATCGAACTTGTTGGTGCAGCACATCTTAAGGTTATGATACAAGGGGGTCCTTTTTTTTTTTTTTCGTGGGTCCTGGGTCTGTTATGTGAGGGACCAAGCAGTCAACGGCAAAGAACACAGGATTTCCAACCAAAAAAGAATGTATTAAATGCAAAACAACAGCACCTTTACAGGGATTTGGAAGCCGGGGCAACATCTTAAACTCTTCATCATGTTCCTCTAACCATTCCTAAACAATGTGTGCAGTGTGACAGGGTGTCGGAAAGAGGACACTTCCACCAGGGAACACCAGTGTCATGAAGGGGCGTAGCGGGTCCGCAACAATGTTTAGGTAGGTGGCACGTCTCAAATTTTTGTCCACACGAATGGCCGGACTCAGGGTTTCCCAGCAGATCATTGCCCAGAGCGTCACACTGCCTCCGCCAGCTTGTCATCGTCCCACAGTTCTGGTGCCATCACTTCCCCAGATAAACGGCCCACACGCACACGGCCAGTTACGTGATGTGAAAGAAAACGGGACTCATTGGACCAGAAGACCTTCTACCACTTCTCCAAGGTCTGGTTCCTATGCTTGCGTGCCTGTTGTTGTCCCTTTCGACAGTGGACAGGGGTCATCATAGGCACTCTGATTGGTCTGTGGCTGTGCAGCCCCATACGCAGCAGACTGTGATGCACTGTGTTTTGACACATTCCTCCCATAACCACTATTAAAATTTTGGGACTTGTGCCACAGTAGACCGTCTGTTGGTTCTGACCAGATCGGCTCGCCTTCATTGCCCTCGTGCATCGATGAGCCTTGTGCGCCCAACACCCTGTCGCCGGTCTGTAGTTTGTCCCTCTGACACTGCTGGTAAATTCTCAGCACTGCTGACCTGGAGAAACTCACAAGCCTCGTCATTTCAGAGATACTCTGACCCAATCGCCTTGCCATGAAAATCTGGCCCTTGTCAAAGTCGCTCAGCTCTTTATTCCTGCCCATTTCTCCTGCATCCAACATGTTGATTATGAGATCTGATTGTTTGCTTGCCATCTAATCTACCCAGACCTTAATATGTGGCCTTATTAGGAGATGATCAATGATATTCATAATGTTTTGGCTCATCAGTGTAATTTTTTTTTTTTTTTTTTTTTCTCTCCACTACAAGACAATGTTTTTGAATAGTAGTATTAGTAACTTCTGGCAGGTTAGTAACTGTATAAAATAAGATAATCTGAGACTTATTCAACATGTATGCTTCTCCTGCAGGCATGTATGTTTGTGCTAAATGTGGGCATGAGCTATTCTCCAGCAGATCCAAATACGAGCATTCATCACCCTGGCCAGCCTTCACAGAAACCATCCATGAAAACAGTGTGTCTAAACATGAGGAGAGAAGGGGCGCTTACAAGGTGAATGTTAAAGTGGTTTCCGGTCTGTAGATGAACTCCTGCACAACATCAAGATTTCATTGTCGCGATAATATAAAACTCTCCTGGTATTAGAGTAACAATTACAGAAGAATGAAATAAAGCATATTTCGTTATCTTTTGGGGCTTCAGTTTGAGCAGATGTTTTATACCACAGATGTTGTAGTATTATCATCACTAGCCGCGTTGCCATTACAGATTTGCGCAAAACTGTCATTTCGCAATAGTTTTTTATCGACATTTATAAAATATCGCGAAATATTTTCTAAATGTCTATAAAAAACTATTGTGAAATGACAGTGTTTCCATTAACCGATGTTAGGCGACTAAAACGTTTTTTTTTTTTTTTCTCTCGCGATAAGTCTCCAAAAAATTATGCCACGGATGTTGATAGGTTTATGTGTAAGGTCCATCCGTTAGCCCAAGGACGGAATCTAACGGCCTGGTCGAAGGACTTCTGCGTGTTCGCCTTCTCAGCACTTCTGTTGGGTTCACTTAATTTATGACCATCGAATTTTAAATCTGACTCCATTGTTAATTTTATGACTCCAATTCTTTGTAACTTTGTTACATTTGTAACTTAACAGCTGATCATAAGTTTAGTTGTGATTTAATTTAGATCTTTGATTTTCTCTTAGTGTCTCTTAATTTCAAATACTCGTTCCTCCATGGGACCCGGAGTCGCTCAGAGGATAATGCTCGCGATTATAATTACATTACCTCACGGACGCAAATTAGTCAGTTCTGATATTAGTCAGAGGATTACAGAGTGAACTATTTTACCTTTAAGTGAGTCGCACATGCTTACTCAACAAAACGTGTAATTTTAGCAATAGTCACGAAAGCTGCAACTTGTTAATAACAGTGACAGCCAGAAATCAGATTGCCCCTCATGCTTAGCGCCATGCTCCGGTCATGGGGTCCTCGGTATGAATCTGCCCTGACAGAAAGATTTACGGACACTCCTACAAACTCCTCATGCGACACTACTTGAGTAATGACTTAAGAAAAATACAGAATAAATCAAGATTAACATTTATTTTGGCCAGACAGAACTTAAAGAACATAATTAAACATGAATCCATGGTACACAACTTTCAGCATAAAATACAATTAAGTAATATGAAAATAGTTTCAAAGAGTCATATCTGGCACACTACATACAGTGTGTGTGAGTGCCTCTCAGGACACAGACACAACACTGCATGGGGTTCTGTCTACAGAATATTCCCCAATGGCAGCCCTGCTACCCTTCCTTAAATACCCAGACCAGAACAAAGGGTTGTAAATATTTGTAACACAAACACCTAGTTTGGGGGAGAGGATCAGATATCTTTGGAGAGACCACTCAAAAAAGTTTCAATCTTTCTAACCCTACCAGTGACTTCAGTGAAGTTGAGACCATTTTACCAATCGCACTATGACCTTTAAAAAGACACCAGACATGAAAGGGATAAAACAATAGATTCACAAGATAAATCATATGTAGTATATCTGCATTCTGGGACTTGAATCAGGGGGAAGGGGAAAGGGAGGTAGAGAGGGGGAGAGGGTTTTGGTCGGGGCGGTGTCCTACATTTTCTCTGTGAGATCTTCTCTCCAGATTGAGTTTTATTGTTTTAATGCAGGGTGTTGGATCTCAGCTTTTGTCTTAGCAGTAAAACCGCTCCTTACAATGTATATCCCGGCCACCGCACTAGCCATTATTTTTAATCTGAGACATTTAATAAGTGTGTTATCCAAGCATTAATGGCAAGGAAAGCACCTTACACTTGTGAGTGTCACGTATGAGGTGTTTGTGGGTGTTTCTCCCTCATATCTGCTTTAATGTCTTCATGATAATGTGGCATTTCTTTGTTTTCGAATCCAGTATTCCTGTAATTCTATTGTCTTTTTAATAAAGAACTTCATCTCGTCTTCTGTCCAAACATACCGCGTCATCTGTAAAGAATCGACTTTTACGTACGCCAGGTGACCTGTAAATGCGGAAAAACTGTTTCCATTGCAGTTTTGCGAAAAATTTAATTCTTGTAAAACTTTTTCGAATTGCTTGAAAAACCACCTCATGCGAGCGTGTGTCAATTTCGCAAAAACTCACGTTTCCATTGGGTGGATTTTCAATTTTTAATTTACGCAATTTGAAGGGTAATGGAAACGCGGCTACTGTCCTCATCAGAGCTCATTTCAGTACATTCAGCATCTGCCTCATATTCACCATCTCAAACATATTCTCAAAACTATCATTTTCAACCTCTTCAAAATCAATATTTTGATCTCTGACAGCTTCTTCAGCAGATCCACCATCAAGCGACAGTGACAGTAATATTTGATTGTGTTCAGTTCTTGCTCTGCAGTAAATCTCTGAGCCATTTCAAGTTTTGCTGATGATTCTTCCTATTCTTTTGTTTTCTGCCTGCGGTAACTATGAGTGAAGCGTCACTTCATCATTGTGTGTCAGACATTTACACCTTGAGGAATAAAGGTGAATTGCACTTATTCAGTCATCAAAGATTCAATTATTGTTGTGCAGAAAAAATATAATTACACTGTTACACACCTCGGGTCAAAAAAAAAAACGAATGGGAAAACAGGCACTTTTTTAAATTAATTAATTTTTTTTCCTTATATTGTTTAAAATGAATTGATTGAGGTATACTAAGAAGGTTGATGTCTAACTTTAAAAAATGAATGAGGAGGAGGGTAGTGAAAGATGTCCCGGGTCACTAAAGACTCGCTAATATAGTTATCTTTATAATTATTGTTCTTGGTGTCCTTTTAATCTTTGATCCAGAGAATGTGAACAATGAATTATGTGACATCTTTTACAGGTTAAATGTGGTAAGTGTGGAAATGGTCTTGGCCATGAGTTTGTGAATGACGGACCCAAGCGCGGCCTCTCACGCTTCTGAATATTCAGCAGCTCTCTGAAGTTCGTTCCTAAAGGTATACACTTTTACAACCAGCAATAGACTGTTATTATATTTAGATGTATATTAGTATATCTATTATTAAATAATGACCCATAATAATTCTAAAATAAAGTATCTAATGTAACACTGTGATAGAAAACTGAAAATCTGAATTTGTAAACTAATGGCTGTTAAAATGACATAAATGCATAGTAATATGCTATTTCTTCAAGTAAGCCATTGATAAATGCATCCATCTATGTACAATAGGTATTTTAATACATTTGAAATGTGGCACTGCCCTCTCTTTTTCTTCCACAGTCAAGAATGAACAGCAGTTGAGCCAGATGGTTGGATAAGCATATGAGGGTATGTCAGTAAGAGCATATGGAGAAGCTTGGATGTGTTTACCGTGTGGATGATGGATGAAACACTCTGATGAAAAGCCCACGGAGGAATGGTCAGAGCGATGATGTGTAAAACAGCCTCATGGGAAACACGAAGAAGCTTTCTCCCAATAACTGCTACTACCAATCTATACGCACTATGAAAGATGAAGTGTTTTATATGCACAATACAAACTACTGTTCAAAAGTTTGGGGTCAGTACGATTTATTTTTTTATTTTTTTAAATAAAGTCTCTTCTGCTCACCAAAGCTGCATTTATTTGATCACAATTACAGTAAAACGGTAATATTGTGAAATATTATTACACTTTAAAATAACTGTTTTCTATGTGAATATATTGTAATTTATGGCAAAGCTATATTTTCAGCATCATTAATCCAGTCTTCAGTGTCACATGATCCTTCAGAAATCATTCTAACATGATGATTTAATGATCAAGACATATTTCTGAGTATCAGTGTTGAAAACGGTTGTGCTGCTTCATATTTTTGTGGAAACATTTACACTATGTTGCCAAAAGTTTTGGGACGCCTGCCTTTACATACACATGAACTTTAATTACATCCCAGTCTTAATCCGTAGGGTTTAATGTGGAGTTGGCCTCCCATTTCAGCTATAACAGTTTCAACTCTTCTGGGAAGGCTTTCCACAAGATTTAGGAGTGCGTTTATGGGAATTTTTGACCGTTCTTCTAGAAGTGCATTTGTGAGGTCAGGCACTGATGTTGGACGAGAAGGCCTGGCTCACAGTCTCCGCCCTAATTCATCCCAAAGGTGTTCTATCAGGTTGAGGTCAGCACTCTGTGCAGGCCAGTCAAGTTCCTCCACACCGAACTTGCTCATCCATGTCTTTATGGACCGTGCTTTGTGCACTGGTGCGCAGTCATGTTGGAACAGGAAGGGGGCCATACCCAAACTGTTCCCACAAAATTGTCCAAAATGTCTTGGTTTGCTGAAGCATTAAGAGTTCCTTTCACTGGAACTAAGGGGCCAAGCACAACCCCTGAAAAACAACCCCACACCATAATCCCCCCCCTCCACCAAACTTTACACTTGGCACAATGCAGTCAGTTATACTGTTCTCCTGGCAACGCCAAACCCAGACTCGTCCATCGGATTGACAGACAGAGAAGCGTGATTGGTCACTCCAGAGAACACGTCTCCACTACTCTAGAGTTCAGTGGCGCCGTGCTTTACACCACTGCATCCGATGCTTTGTATTGCACTTGGTGATGTATGGCTTGGATGCAGCTGCTCGGCCATGGAAACTCATTCCATGAAGCTCTCTATGCACTGTTCTTGAGCTAATCTGAAGGCCACATGAAGTTTGGAGGTCTGTAGCTATTGACTCTGCAGAAAGTTGGCGACTTCTGCGCACTGTGCACCTCAGCATGCGCTGACCCCGCTCTGTGATTTTATGTGGACTACCACTTCATGGTTGAGTTGCTGTTGTTCCCAATTGCTTCCACTTTGTTACTAACATTTGAACCGTGGAATATTTAGTAGTGAGGAAATTTCACGAATGGACTTATTGCACAGGTGGCAACCTGTCACTGTACCACGCTTGAAAAGACTGAGCTCCTGAGAGAGACCCATTCTTTCACAAATGTTTGTAGAAGCGTCTGCATGCCTAGTGCTTGATTTTATACACCTGTGGCCATGGAAGTGATTGGAACACCTGAATTCAATCATTCCGAGGGGTGTCCCAATACTTTTGGCAATATAGTGTATTTCAGGATTCTTGATGAATAGAAAGTTCAGAAGAACAGTATCTATTTGAAAGGGATTTAAATGCATCTTTGCTGAATAAAATTATCTCTTTATTTCAAAATAATAATAAAAAATCTTATACAGACCCCCAAACTTCTGAATGCTAGTGCACATTTTGTCTTATATGTCAATAGTTAGTTTTTAAAGTGTAAATCTTTTGGTTACTTGATAACAAGGATCCTAAATGCTGAAGTAATAATTTCTGCAGCCTCACTTGGTCATGTGGAGATCATCTTTTACATGTTGTTTAGCACAGGGGTGTCCAAACCTGCTCCTGGAGGGCCACTGTCCTGCTGAGTTTAGCTCCAGCTTGCTTCAACACCCCTGCCTGGAAGTTTCTAGTATGCTTAGTAAGGCCTTGGCTGCATCTGAAATCACAAGCTCTCTTGAGTAGGTACTTATTTTGAGTAAGTAATACTTATAAACTTAACGACTTCTAAAAAATGATGTGCTATATATTATGAATGTGTGTAGTATAAATGTAATCTGGACGTACTACATTCACCATGTTGTCATTATCATGTGACCTACCAGCATCAGTTGAGTCGCTTTACTGATATTCACAAATCCTCTCCCGTGGCCTCATGGGATAGTAAAGTGTTCATTTTATGCGCACTTCAGAATCTTGCCGGAAGTAGTAGATCATCCTGGGACTTTTTGCCTACTCTTTTATGAGTACTGTGAATTCAGACATACTTCTTTTGTCATATACTGTTTTCCCCTACTATAGAGGGTATGCATTGATGTCACTTTCCCGCTGGAACACACCTCCTCAGCCAGACTGAGTGGCAAAAGAGCTGCTCCATGACTGGAGTGAAACAAACAATTATCAGTTTAAACTAAAGGTTTCACTCGATATAGTGTTCCTTACAACTTGTAACCAAAGATGCAGTGGTCAATGTTTATTGACATGCAGGCAGGAATTGTGTTTTGATTTCGACGCTGGGGAAGTACATAAAGCAAATTTGCCTGTGAACGCTTTATATAAATACAGCATAGGGAGGTCTAAATCTGGGTCATATAGTTTTTGTCATTTGATTTAAAAACATCCAATTATGGAGAATATAAGATGGCAAATATTTAATTGATGAGTTGTCAATACAATATATAACAATAATACAATATATAGGGTATGATTTTACGCCAAAATTCAACATATTGACACAAAATGATAACTGCAAATCCATGTTGCGCTGCCTGGAGTCCAGTTGTTTCTGTGAATTGTAGTGATCCATTTGCTTCTTTTTTTCTGTAGCTTTCATCAGTCTGTAAAAATATACCTCAGATGTCTTGTCAAATCTATTTGTACAGTCAAGCTCAAACTTTTCCTGTTTTAGATGTGCTTTTCACGCATTCATGTTGAAAACCAATGCTGCTGCTCAGTCTTTTTGCCACTCAGTGTGCGTAACCGCAGTCACTCTGGATGGCAGTGACATCACGTGCATAACCTCTATATAGTAGGTAAGTATTTGATTTCGGATGCAGCCCAAGATTAGCTTCAGGTTCAGGTGTTTAATTTGTGTTGGAGCTGAACTTTGCTGGACAGATTGGACACCCGTGGTTTAGCACATTTTTACCTCTTGAAGTAATAAATGTATTTACATATTTAGAACAATACCAAAAGATAACTCTGGAAACTTTCTGCTGTTTCTGTATATCACTTTGTGTGCTCACTACAAAGATTTTGATCATTAAACTTTGTTTGATTGTTAAACTGCTGCATTTTTCTGTTGTGATGAAAACCCCAGGAGATGCTTAAAGTTTAAAATTCCCCTTAAACATCTTTAAAAATGGGATTAGTAAATAAATTGTGGGAATTAATATTGAGTTTGAAACTTTGAACCTACAAAGACACGTTTACAGTCTCTGTAGTCCCTGCCTTGACAGTAAGGATTGCATATTAGCGTAGCTCTTTATTTTCCAGCCCCGTTCCCCATGTACATGTACTTATATTTATTAAAATAACTGGGTAATAACTATAAGCACTAATCCTGAGCCCACCCCTAAACCTAAACTTAACCCATGAAACCTTATATTACCTTTCTTAGGTAAATGCACTTAAAGTACATGTAAGTGCATGTACTGTAAAATAAAGTGCAAACCATTTTATGTGTATGTATGTTAGACATTTGTCCTCAAGCTTAAACTATGCACCATATCATTATTCTGGTGTGCTGAAAGGAGACATTTGAGAATAGATTTTCCTACATTTGAGGTTGATCTGCTGTTTTTCATGTTTATTCCTGTAACCAATACACCATATGCAGTAATTTAGTCAATTTGCAAACCAAAGCTGCTCTGGTTAAAGTGTGTTTAGTCCTGTTAAATATTACACATTATAACTTCCATGGCCAGGAGTCTTGAAAGTGAGAAAACAAATCAGCATCAGGTATTTTAGCAGAATCAGAATAGCATGAGATGACCACAAAATAATGCAGTCAGGTGATCTTTTTTATTTAGAAAGATAAAACATACAATGTCTCCCCATTGTCAGACATTGCATTTGCATTTAAAACAATCAAAATGGTTGTGCTTTGCAGCAAATTTGAGACTCAAGAATGTTGATTCTAGTTCAAATCAACTTTTTCTATTAACTTTAAATGTCATAGTCACAATCCCATCAATCCCAGCTTGAAGTTCATCATGTTCCTGGACGCTTGACACTCCTTTAGGGGTCCCAGTGAGAATGAGATCGCCTTCTTCCAAAGAGATGATCTCACTGATGTAGTTTATGAGATATGGAATGGGAAAGATCATCTGGGATGTGCTTCCATTCTGTTTCAGGATATCGTTGACCTTCAACCACAGATTGATGCGCCCAGGGTCTGGGATCTTCTCCTTGGGAATGAAGTCACTAATGGGGCATGAGGTGTTGAAAGCTTTGGCCAGGGTCCATGGAAGACCTTTGGACTTGCATTCGTCCTGAATGTCCCGAGCTGTCATGTCCAGGCACAGCACATATCCAGCCACATGGTCCATGGCTGAAGACTGAGGAATGGCAGTTCCTCCTTTACCAATGACCACCCCGAGCTCGACTTCATGGTGGAGATTGCTGGAGTAGAAGGGGACCAGAATAGGAGACCCTTCCTTAATGTAAGCAGACGGGGGCTTCAGGAAGAGCACAGGCTCGCTGGGAATTGCATTTTTGAGTTCAATGGCGTGATCTGCATAGTTTCTCCCGACGCATATTATTTTCCTTCCCCATTCCCAAAAACGAGCAATATTCCTTGCGCTCATTTTGTAGTCCCACACCAGCGAGTCCTGCAGCCGGAAATAAATGACCTTTGGTCGCTTGATAACGGAGAGCGGTGAGACACTACAGCACGAAATATGTAAATCTAGTGCAAATAAAACAAACAAGAAATTGATACACTTGTCTGGAATTAAGTCCAAGAAACATTATTTATTTGCCTTGAAGAAGTTCATTCACAATCACAAAGACCGAAATCGATATCAAAAATCCTACTATGGCAAAGGCTTAGCTTATGAATATTAATTAGGTCTCGCAAGCGTTCTTGAAATCTGTCCAATGGCGAAAGCTGCGTCATTGAATATTAATGAAGTTTTGCAAACGCCAGTAGTTGGCCATCCAATGACAAAAGCGCGAGTCTAAGGTTTATCTCTATTTTTCTGTTATTTGCTATTAGTTTCTATTTATTTATTTTTTTGTGCTATTTTTCCATTGGCTTCTTTTTCTATTGTGTGCTATTTTTCTATTGTTTACTATGTGTTTGCCTTTATTGCTTGCCATTGTTTGGTTTTATGGATATTATTAATATTTTTAACTAATTGTATTAAAATGTCACTATTTGGTGTTTCATCCTCATAATATTTGTAAATAAAATATTAAAATTTGTGTTTTGTCCTAATTTCTTTTATTTCTTTTTTCTAATAGTTTTCTTATTTTATACACAGGTTCACTGCAGTTACTTTGTGTTTTATATAAAAATTGCTGGATTTTAATTTTATTTTTAATTTTTTTAAATTAGTTTTAAAACTACTGATATTTATGAAATTTGTTTATATGAAATGTTGCAAACCTAAAACGATGCCATAGTGTTTAGTTTTTAAGTTTTTATTATTAAGACACCATTTTAAATAGTTTTCTTAGTCTGTTCATTTTTGGACAGTTGCACAACCTGACATTTTGGGGTTTAAGATGACAAAACATAAAATAATATGTATAATTTATTTAAATGTACTAAAAATGAATTCAAACTAAATATGTTTTATAGAATAAAGTGCTAAATGACGTGAATTATATATTCAGAACTATATATATATATATATATATATATATATATATATATATATATATATATATATATATATATATATATATATATATATATATATATAATGAGTGCTGAATGAAATAGCCAAGCCTTCACTATAGTAGGGTTCGTAAATAACCTAATCTATAACGCGGATTACTGAGCGCGAGACACTCCCCTGTGTTGGATTGGTTAAACGAGGGGTCAAAGTTAAAAAGTGGGCTGTGTTGCACTTTAAACCAGACTTTGTACTTCCTCCCTGTGCTGACTGTAACATCAGACAGCCGAAGTCCTGATATGTGGTTCAGGACACTGGCGGCGAGTGCGTGCACTCTCGGTGTTCTCGGAGCGGCTGTCTCGCATAAACTCGGTATGTTTACGCGGAGATCTTTCCTCGCGCATGATCAGAGCGCCTCATTGATCGCCGCACATCCGTATGTCAGTGCTGTCACACAGAACCTGTTGGGTAATCGCAGTCAGTGTTTTGCTCTAGTAAAGGTAGAACATACAGTACAGAGTAGAGTTACATCATCTCTGTTGTTGACATGTGACATGTGGCAGGTATAGAGAACACGTTCATTACAGCGATGATACGAAAGGCAAATGCAGCACTTGTGACGTAATTGTAAACACTTCGTGCTTTATGCTTGTTCTGTTGTGCAATTGAAAGTTGTAAAACAACTTAATCAAAGATTTCTTCATTTCGATTTATTAACTTAACGCTTTGGTGTTAACCGACCTGTATATATGCCATGCATTATTATTTTTATGTATTATAATTATAATAATTGTTTTTTTTTTTTTTTTTTTTTTTTTTTACAGTATTACATTCGATGCAAAATGGAGAGAATGACTAGACCAGCATTAAAACATTAAAAACTGCTCAATTTTATGTATAAATTATACATCAAGTGTTGATGTGAGCCCTAACTTTTTATAGTGGTAAGATCTCAAACACATTTAGAAAACAAAACAAAAAAAAATTAATAGTTATAATGATCATTTTTATTTATCTATTTTTAGCTTGGATGCATTAAATTGATCAAAAATGACAGTAAAGACATTTGTAATGTTACAAAAGATTGCAAATAAATGCTGTTCTTTTGAACTTTCTATTCATCAGAGAATCCTGAAATAAAATGTGTCACAGTTTCCACATAATTCATTATTAACCCTTTACAGACATATCAACCGTATGGTCACGCATACTTGTGGAAAATTATGGAAAACAGGTGTTTATGTATTTCTCGTAGATTTTGCCATATTGTTTAGACTCCACCCTGCTAACTGCATCACTATGGTTTGATTCCCTACTTAACTGATATCATGTTTGACGCTATTATTTGATGACCGATCAGCATCTTCATTCTTTTTTGTGACCGACTGAAGTGTGCAAACTGATGCGGTCACCTGAAAACTGAGAAGTCCCATCCCTCCATCCTTCTGCTTCTTTTGACTGAATGTTTTCACACTCAAAGTAAGGTCTACCGTGCGGTTGATATCAGTTAAAGGGTTAAGCAGCAACAGCAGTTTTTAGCTAGAAATTGTACAGCAACTTAAATTGTAGTGACTAGTATTTTGGTGGCAAGGAGATTGCATCAGAATTGGTAAATTTTTCATCATGTTTTGAAATTGTGAAACTGTTATTCAAGCGAGAGCCTTTACTGATCCTGAATCTCTGTTTTGAAGTTCCTACAGCCTGGTTTCACTCCGCTCTTAGGAAGTCATCTCTGGTGGAACAGTCAGATATGAAGATCGAACTGCTTCCTGCGCTCACCGACAACTACATGTACCTCCTCATCGACGAAGACACGAAGGAAGCAGCCATAGTCGATCCAGTAGAGCCCCAGAAAGTACGAATATTTCACTGTGCATTGTACACATTACATTGTGTATCCCATGGATTCATAATCGTCTTCTGTCTCAGGTTGTAGATGCGGTCAAAAAGCATGGCGTGAAGCTCAAGACTGTCCTGACCACTCATCATCACTGGTAAGTCAGACCTGGAATAAAGTACAACCATTCTGTGATATGCATGTGCTCTAATATGACCGGTTTTGAAACCGGAATTATAGTTGATGTTTCATAACTTCCAGGGATCACGCTGGAGGCAATGAGAAGCTGGTGAAGCTCATGCCGGGACTGACGGTGTACGGCGGAGATGACCGAGTGGGCGCTTTAACTCAGAAAGTCACACACTACAACACTTTCAAAGTAAGTCTGGTTTATATAATGTGTACTACTGTTCAAATGTTTGGGGTCAGTAAGATTTTATTCAGCAAGGATGAGATAAATTGATCAAAAAAGACATTTATAATGTTACATAAAATTCTGTTTCTTAGAATAACTTTTATTCATCAAAACAAGGTTTCCACAACAATATTAAGCAGCACAACTGTTTTATTGATAATAACCAGAAATGTTTCTTGATCATCAAATCCTCATATCAGAATGATTTCTGAAGGATCATGGGACAGTGAAGACTGGAGGAATGATGCTGGAAATACAGATTCACCATCACAGGAAATAAATATATTACAATAGAAAACGGTTGTTTTAAATGCTAATAATATTTCACAATATTACTGTTTTTACTGTATTTTTGATCCAGCCTTGCTGAGCATTCTTTCAAAACATTAGTAGGTCTTATTGACCCCAAACTTTTCAGTGGTAGTGTACAAACGCATGTGCACAGATTGGCTTTGAATCCAGCTTAGCCAATCAGAAGCATCCGCTTCATACCGCTGGACACATTTCAGATTGTTTGATCATTCCAGGTGGGCTCTCTGAATGTAAAGTGTTTGTTCACACCGTGTCACACCACCGGCCACATCTGCTATTTTGTAACAAAAGAAAACAGCACCGAACCACCAGCTGTGTTTACGGGTAAGACATATTTGTATACACTACTAGGGCTGCACGATTTGGGGGGGAAATCTAAGTGGGATTTTTCTGGTTAAAAGTGCAAATTTCTTTTTATATTTATATATATATGCATACGCACACACACATGCATTATATACATTTAAGAAACATTTGTTATATTTATATATGCTATATTTATATACAATATAAATAATTTATATACAACATATGCATGCAAATATTTCTTAATGTAAACACAAACTTTTATTTTTTTACTTAAAAGTTTGTGTTTACATTTACATATATATATATATATATATATATATATATATATATATATATATATATATATATATATATATGAAATATTGCTATTGTAATAACATTTTCATTATTAAAAATAAAAAAATTGAGTATTTCAGAATAATATGATAAGAAAATAATAATATATTTATTTTACAGAGAACTTACAGAAAAGCTGCAGGGTTACCTGTTAACATGCTGGCAGCCTATGACTATAAATCATTAGAAAGGTTTAAGGATTTATTATAAAATATTATATTATTATGATAAAAATCTGTGACAATTTTTGTCAGGAGGTATGCAAAATTAAAGATGAAGTCCATGTCTTTAATATGAAATATGAGCCTCGTATGCATCCACTGTAAAAACAAAAAAAAAAAAAAACAGATTTGTTTTTTTAACCAAAAATATAATAAGCATTATATGAATTTAATGTAATTTCGATTAATCGTGCAGCTCTATACAATACCATTCAAAAGTTTGGTTCAGTAGGATGATTATTATTATTATTTTTTTTTATGCTTTTGAAAGAAGTCTCTTACGCTCACCAATGCTGCATTTATTTAATTAATTTAATTATTGAATAATTACATTAGGGGTGTAACGGTACGTATACGTACCAAACCGCTTCGGTACAGGGCTTTCGGTTCATTGTTTATTTAATGTATGTTTAGATAAATCTGTCATAAATGACAGCCACTGTGTATAAATTATTATATTTCAACAACAAATTGGAGAAAAAATAATAATTTGATTTAGAAGTTAATGCAAAAATGCCTTATGTGAAGCTTATGAGTGTTGATTTATTATATCTAAAAATAAATTGCAACTGAATTTAGGTTAATAGTTTGGGCTCTGTTGTTAACCTTTAATATTATAGCAATGTGCAAGTAAGGGCTCCCTATAGTTTACAGCATTATCTTTAAGAAACTTTTAGTTCTAACTGAATTCATTTAAGGACAGACACATTTTTTTTCAGTAAACCTGTAAACCATTTTTTTCAATTAAAAAAATAAAAAGCAATTTTGTAAAACTGCTGTACCGAACCGTGACTTCAAAACAGGTTTATTACAATTTAAAAGAACTGTTTTCTGTTTGAATATACTTTAAAATATAATGTATTCCTGTGATAGAAAGCTGTCTTTTCAGCATCATTACTCCAGTCTTCAGTGTCACGTGATTTGATGATCAAGAAAACATTTCTTATCAGTGTTGAAAACATTGACATTCAAAGCATGTTGTTCTTTGATGAACAGAACGTGCAGAAGATCAGCGTTTATACTTTTGTAGCATTAAAAGTGTTTTTACTGTCACTTTTTTCAAATGAATGTATCCATGATCCAAATTAAAATCGTACTGACCCCAAACTTTTGACCGGTAGTGTACACTAAGTAAATAACACTTCTTTAGTGATTTAACAACTTTACTCATTTAATTTGCACATTAACAAAACAAAACTTCCAGTTCCACCTTTTTGAGCAGAGACTATGAAAACTATTCTGACAGTCTGACGTGCACAATTTGTAGAACTGTATTAACAAGCAGTTTTCTTGTTATGCTCTCTGTATGAATAGGCGATACTCTGTTCGTGGCCGGCTGTGGGAAGTTTTTTGAGGGTACCGCTGATGAAATGTACAAAGCCCTGATCGAGGTTTTGGGCCGTCTTCCTCCAGAGACTGTAATAATCCCCCCATCTAAAATATTACTGATTATTTCATTTTAAAGCAATACCTGCTGTTAAACTCTTACTGTAAAAATATGTTTTAAGTAATTATAAAAAAACTATTTCCTTTGGTTTCAGCGTGTGTACTGTGGGCACGAGTACACTATCAATAATCTTAAATTTGCACGGCATGTTGAGCCAAAAAACGAGGCCATCCGGACAAAGTTGGCATGGGCTAAGGTGTTTTAACTCCTCTTTAACATTAATTTTTACTTAAGCTGCAAATACTATCATAGCGCAGGTGTTTGAATAACCTTGTCTTACATTGATTAGGAAAAATACGATAAAGGAGAGCCAACCATTCCTTCTACGGTGGCTGATGAGTTCACGTTTAACCCCTTCATGAGAGTGAGGTATGTGAAATCATTCCCAAGTCTTGCACTTTACTTGTTTGTGCATTTCACGTTGTCGTGACATACGAGTTCACTTTGAATATTACTGATACAATTTTAGCATTGGTTTGAACTTATTGAAAAACATTAAGAGACAAAACCACAAAAAAATAAAAAAAGTTATTACAAAATATAATTATAAAGTATTCTATCTATATTAAAATGCAAAAAAACTGATTTATTTAAAACTTAATTTAGACTTAAGTTTTCATTAACTACATTAGTTAACATGAACTAACAGTAAACAATACTTCTACAGCATTTATTAATATTTGTTAATGATAATCTCAACATTTACTAATGCATTTAAGATTAAAAGTTGTCTACTAACATGAACATGTGGTGCACTTATGTTAGTATGATTTTTTTTATTTTTATTTTATTTTAGTATGATCAAAAATGGTCATAATTTAGAAATAAAAGGCATTTTTCCTACCCTGATTTTAGTCCTCTGATTTGATTGTGTCTGCTGTGAGACTTCAAATGCCCACTGCTGTGATTGGCTGACATATTTGCATATGAAATATCTAGTATTACATGTTTAACTCTCTCAAAAACTTACCACGTTTTTACTATTACAGTTCTCAAGGTTAACTAATTATGAAAAGTGTTGATTATAGCATTATATTTACAAACCCGATTCCAAAACAGTTGGGACACTGTACAGATTGTGAATAAAAAAGAATGCAATAATTTACAAATCTCATAAACTTATATTTTATTCACAATAGAATATAGATAACACATCAAATGTTGAAAGTGAGACATTTTGAAATGTCATGCCAAATATTGGCTCATTTTGAATTTCATGAGAGCTACACATTCCAAAAAAGTTGGGACAGGTAGCAATAAGAGGCCGGAAAAGTTAAATGTACATATAAGGAACAGCTGGAGGACCAATTTGCAACTTATTAGGTCAACTGGCAACATGACTGGGTATAAAAAGAGCCTCTCAGAGTGGCAGTGTCTCTCAGAAGTCAAGATGGGCAGAGGATCACCAATTCCCCCAATGCTGCGGCCAAAAATACTGGAGCAATATCAGAAAGGAGTTTCTCAGAGAAAAACTGCAAAGAGTTTGAAGTTATCATCATCTACACAGTGCATAATATCATCCAAAGATTCAGAGAATCTGGAACAATCTCTGTGCGTAAGGGTCAAGGCCGGAAAACCATACTGGATGCCCGTGATCTTCGGGCCCTTAGACGGCACTGCATCACATACAGGAATGCTACTGTAATGGAAATCACAACATGGGCTCAGGAATACTTCCAGAAAACATTGTCGGTGAACACAATCCACCGTGCCATTCGCCGTTGTCGGCTAAAACTCTATAGGTCAAAAAAGAAGCCATATCTAAACATGATCCAGAAGCGCAGGCGTTTTCTCTGGGCCAAGGCTCATTTAAAATGGACTGTGGCAAAGTGGAAAACTGTTCTGTGGTCAGGCCAATCAAAATTTGAAGTTCTTTTTGGAAAACTGGGATGCCATGTCATCCGGACTAAAGAGGACAAGGACAACCCAAGTTGTTCTCAGCGCTCAGTTCAGAAGCCTGCATCTCTGATGGGATGGGGTTGCATGAGTGCGTGTGGCATGGGCAGCTTACACATCTGGAAAGGCACCATCAATGCTGAAAGGTATATCCAAGTTCTAGAACAACATATGCTCCCATCCAGACGTCATCTCTTTCAGGGAAGACCTTGCATTTTCCAACATGACAATACCAGACCACATACTGCATCAATTACAACATCATGGCTGCGTAGAAGAAGGATCCGGGTACTGAAATGGCCAGCCTGCAGTCCAGATCTTTCACCCATAGAAAACATTTGGCGCATCATAAAGAGGAAGATGCGACAAAGAAGACCTAAGACCGTTGAGCAACTAGAAGCCTGTACTAGACAAGAATGGGACAACATTCCTATTCCTAAACTTGAGCAACTTGTCTCCTCAGTCCCCAGACGTTTGCAGACTGTTATAAAAAGAAGAGGGGATGCCACACAGTGGGAAACATGGCCTTGTCCCAACTTTTTTGAGGTGTGTTGATGCCATGAAATTTAAAATCAACTTATTTTTCCCTTAAAATGATACATTTTCTCAGTTTAAACATTTGATATGTCATCTATGTTGTATTCTGAATAAAATATTGAAATTTGAAACTTCCACATCATTGTACAAATTGTGACTAAAAACAGAATGCAGTGTCCCAACTCTTTTGGAATCGGGTTTGTAGATCTATGGCATTATATTTAGATTGTGACATGAAAGGTTGCAGTGATGATCATTGTAGCCGATCACAGACATGTTGAGCGCATTAATGCAGTGATCTCATCATTGCAACTTGACTTCTGCACTCTCATGAATGCTTTCATCATGACTAACATTGCAAACACAATGTAAAGAGATTCGTTGATTACAGGAGTTTTGGCGAGAGTCACTGGTAAACTCATGCTGTTTGATTGACAGCTCCAGCGATTGAAGGGAGCATTCTTTGATCGCTTTCTGTATATCATTTAATCACAGTTTAAATAACAGATTATTTTCATCCTACTAAGAGAAACAATGTGAAGTTGACTGTTGAGTCACTGGTTTGATTTACTGACACAAGAACATCTGACTATACATTACAAATCAGAAATCACTGGTCACAGATCAGCCATTACAATTAACATGGTTAACATGTTGTGGCATCCATATCATAAAAGTCTGTTTGCAAATCCTGCTCCGAAATAGCTACTGATTTACCAAAGTAATGTACTGAATACATATAAATAATGCTTAACTGAGACATTCACATTGTTGAAAATAAATAACCACACTAGCATCAGGATCCTTTGGAAGGTAATGTTACTTTTAGTCCAGCCTGTATCGATCGTTTCTCCTCGTCATCTCACTAACACACCAGTGGGCGGGGCCAAAGTTGGAATGATGAAGTAGGTGTTGCTCTTCTCCTGCAGAGGCGCTCTTTCACCTATCTATCATAGATGGACATATTCCACAACGAGCTGACTGAATTGATTTCTCAGTTCATGACCACTTTAAGAAAATGTGTAATAAATGATGTAAAATATATTGCTCCTTGTTAGTTAATGAATTAACTAATGTTAACAAATGAGACCTTATTGGAAAGTCTTTGTGTTTGCGCTTCAGAGAGAAGTCCGTACAGGAGCATGCTGGGACCAGTGACCCGATTGAAGCCATGAGAAGTATCCGTAAGGAGAAGGACAGCTTTAGAGTCCCGAAGAATTGAGCTTTCGGGCTTGTCTTTGTGATGGTCATCATTACGCTTATCTCTGCTCATCATTTTATCACTAACATCAGCAGGACATGAGGCACATGCATAAACTCTGTTGTTTTTTAACATACACTTCATTTATAGCAAAAGCACAATTTTTGGGCAGCGTATCGTCTTCAATGAGCAATACACAGGATTGTTAACCTGTAAAACAATGTACATTTATGTCCTACATTTGTCAAAAAATGCATTTATGTCCTTGATTTGCATTTACAGAAAATACAAATGTATTAGGTCTGTGTTGTAGGCCAAATTTTATTTACGCAAACTTGCGTAAGTTTTATTTTCCGGAGGATCCAGGCCATGTCTGAACCAATGTCGTGTGGTTAAATTATAGTTTTATTTCAAAATGTTTCACCTTAATGTGTAATGTTTTATTTTGTAAATCAAAAATAATTATTTTTAAGATGTTAACAAAGCGAGGTGTTCCTGGAAAATTGTATTCGGTGTGTTTTATTGTCATTAAGAATTTTTTTTTGATGTCTCTGAATGATTATGAATGTAGAAAATATTGAACACTGCATACTGATTTCAGCTTACTGTCTCGTATTAGCTCATCCAGTTATTGTTTCAGCCAATCTTGCACTATTCATCAGAAGTAACAAAGAGATTTTATTATAATCATAGTGTTCAAACTGAATAAAGTCTTAATATAAATGTACGCAGCCGTTTTTGTTTTTTTTAGAAATGCAGCTACACACATTTTCTTAATGCATTGTTTTATTACCTGCTTTGTATAAAACAATATATTAAGTACTAATTGTAAAATACTAATGTTTTTGTTGCAATATTGTAACACCAAAAGTCTGTTAACAGTCCAGGATTTTTTTTTCAGCTTTACCATGGTATAAGATTTAAATAAAATTGTCATAATACCATTTTAAATACTGCTACACAAATGAAAAAATTTACTGTGCAGGACTAACAGGTTACTTTCTTTAAAAAAGAAAAGAAACAGGATATTTTAGGATATTAAAGATTATTTATAAAATTCCCTCAATCAAGATGCCTGAAAAATAATCACAAATGCACACAATGTATTGAGTAAAATATATGTATAGTTTATTTCCTCAATAAATAGAATTACATTCATGAAATGAATATATACAGTACATGGCAACATCTTATATTTTAATTGTCATAAATCAATGTATTCTCAAAAACAAGACAAAAGTACTGTTTTCTATGGAAGCTTGTTTCCACAACAGAATAAAAAATGTAATGCCTTTTTAGTTTCAGAATTACTTGATATAAACTCGCAATTACATGTTATAAAGTCAGAATTGAAATATAAAGAGTCAGAATTGAGATATGATATAAAGTCAGAATTGAGATATGATATAAAGTCAGAATTGAGATATGATATAAAGTCAGAATTGAGATATGATATAAAGTCAGAATTGAGATATGATATAAAGTCAGAATTGAGATATGATATAAAGTCAGAATTGAGATATGATATAAAGTCAGAATTGAGATATGATATAAAGTCAGAATTTGTGTGATATAAAGTCAGAATTGAGAGATATAAAGTCAGAATTGAGTGATATAAAGTCAGAATTGAGTGATATAAAGTCAGAATTGAGTGATATAAAGTCAGAATTGAGATATAAAGTCAGAATTGAGATATAAAGTCAGAATTTGAGATATGATATAAAGTCAGAATTGTGTGATATAAAGTCAGAATTGAGATATGATATAAAGTCAGAATTGTGTGATATAAAGTCAGAATTGAGATATGATATAAAGTCAGAATTGTGTGATATAAAGTCAGAATTGAGAGATATAAAGTCAGAATTGTGTGATATAAAGTCAGAATTGAGAGATATAAAGTCAGAATTGTGTGATATAAAGTCAGAATTGAGATATGATATAAAGTCAGAATTGTGTGATATAAAGTCAGAATTGAGAGATATAAAGTCAGAATTGTGTGATATAAAGTCAGAATTGAGAGATATAAAGTCAGAATTGTGTGATATAAAGTCAGAATTGTGTGATATAAAGTCAGAATTTAGTGATATAAAGTCAGAATTGAGTGATATAAAGTCAGAATTGAGATATAAAGTCAGAATTGTGAGATATAAAGTCAGAATTGTGAGATATAAAGTCAGAATTGTGAGATATAAAGTCAGAATTGAGAGATATAAAGTCAGAATTGAGATATAGAGTCAGAATTGAGAGATATAGAGTCAGAATTGAGATGATATAAAGTCAGAATTGAGATATGATATAAAGTCAGAATTGTGTGATATAAAGTCAGAATTGAGATATGATATAAAGTCAGAATTGTGTGATATAAAGTCAGAATTGAGATATGATATAAAGTCAGAATTGTGTGATATAAACTCAGAATTGAGATATATAATGTCAGAATTGAGATATGATATAAAGTCAGAATTGTGTGATATAAACTCAGAATTGTGTGATATAAACTCAGAATTGAGTGATATAAAGTCAGAATTGTGATATGATATAAAGTCAGAATTGAGTGATATAAAGTCAGAATTGTGATATGATATAAAGTCAGAATTGTGATATGATATAAAGTCAGAATTGAGTGATATAAAGTCAGAATTGAGATATGATATAAAGTCAGAATTGAGATATGATATAAAGTCAGAATTGAGAGATATAAAGTCAGAATTGTGTGATATAAAGTCAGAATTGAGATATGATATAAAGTCAGAATTGATATATGATATAAAGTCAGAATTGATATATGATATAAAGTCAGAATTGAGATATGATATAAAGTCAGAATTGAGATATGATATAAAGTCAGAATTGAGATATGATATAAAGTCAGAATTGAGATATGATATAAAGTCAGAATTGAGATATGATATAAAGTCAGAATTGAGATATGATATAAAGTCAGAATTGAGAGATATAAAGTCAGAATTGTGAGATATAAAGTCAGAATTGAGAGATATAAAGTCAGAATTGAGAGTGATATAAAGTCAGAATTGAGAGATATAAAGTCAGAATTGAGTGATATAAAGTCAGAATTGAGAGATATAAAGTCAGAATTGAGAGATATAAAGTCAGAATTGAGTGATATAAAGTCAGAATTGAGTGATATAAAGTCAGAATTGAGTGATATAAAGTCAGAATTGAGTGATATAAAGTCAGAATTGAGTGATATAAAGTCAGAATTGAGTGATATAAAGTCAGAATTGAGTGATATAAAGTCAGAATTGTGATATGATATAAAGTCAGAATTGAGATATGATATAAAGTCAGAATTGTGTGATATAAAGTCAGAATTGAGATATGATATAAAGTCAGAATTGTGTGATATAAAGTCAGAATTGAGATATGATATAAAGTCAGAATTGTGTGATATAAAGTCAGAATTGAGATATGATATAAAGTCAGAATTGTGTGATATAAAGTCAGAATTGAGATATGATATAAAGTCAGAATTGTGTGATATAAAGTCAGAATTGAGATATGATATAAAGTCAGAATTGTGTGATATAAAGTCAGAATTGAGATATGATATAAAGTCAGAATTGAGTGATATAAAGTCAGAATTGAGATATAAAGTCAGAATTGTGAGATATAAAGTCAGAATTGTGAGATATAAAGTCAGAATTGTGAGATATAAAGTCAGAATTGAGAGATATAAAGTCAGAATTGAGAGATATAAAGTCAGAATTGAGATATGATATAAAGTCAGAATTGTGATATAAAGTCAGAATTGTGTGATATAAACTCAGAATTGAGATATATAATGTCAGAATTGAGATATGATATAAAGTCAGAATTGTGTGATATAAAGTCAGAATTGTGTGATATAAACTCAGAATTGAGAGATATAAAGTCAGAATTGTGATATGATATAAAGTCAGAATTGTGATATAAAGTCAGAACAGAATTGTGATATGATATAAAGTCAGAATTGAGTGATATAAAGTCAGAATTGAGATATGATATAAAGTCAGAATTTGTGTGACAAAGTCAGAATTGAGATATGATATAAAGTCAGAATTGAGATATGATATAAAGTCAGAATTGTGTGATATAAAGTCAGAATTGAGATATGATATAAAGTCAGAATTGAGATATGATATAAAGTCAGAATTGAGAGATATAAAGTCAGAATTGAGAGATATAAAGTCAGAATTGAGTGATATAAAGTCAGAATTGTGTGATATAAAGTCAGAATTGAGAGATATAAAGTCAGAATTGAGTGATATAAAGTCAGAATTGTGTGATATAGTCAGAATTGAGAGATATAAAGTCAGAATTGAGAGATATAAAGTCAGAATTGAGATATGATATAAAGTCAGAATTGTGTGATATAAAGTCAGAATTGAGAGATATAAAGTCAGAATTGAGTGATATAAAGTCAGAATTGAGATATGATATAAAGTCAGAATTGAGAGATATAAAGTCAGAATTGAGAGATATAAAGTCAGAATTGAGTGATATAAAGTCAGAATTGAGATATGATATAAAGTCAGAATTGTGTGATATAAAGTCAGAATTGAGAGATATAAAGTCAGAATTGAGATATGATATAAAGTCAGAATTGTGTGATATAAAGTCAGAATTGTGTGATATAAAGTCAGAATTGAGAGATATAAAGTCAGAATTGAGATATGATATAAAGTCAGAATTGAGATATGATATAAAGTCAGAATTGTGATATGATATAAAGTCAGAATTGAGAGATATAAAGTCAGAATTGAGAGATATAAAGTCAGAATTGAGAGATATAAAGTCAGAATTGAGTGATATAAAGTCAGAATTGAGATATGATATAAAGTCAGAATTGTGATATGATATAAAGTCAGAATTGTGTGATATAAAATATAAAGTCAGAATTGAGATATGATATAAAGTCAGAATTGTGATATGATATAAAGTCAGAATTGTGATATGATATAAAGTCAGAATTGAGATATGATATAAAGTCAGAACTGAGAGATATAATGTCAGAATTGAGATATGATATAAAGTCAGAATTGAGATATGATATAAAGTCAGAATTGAGAGATATAAAGTCAGAATTGAGAGATATAAAGTCAGAATTGAGAGATATAAAGTCAGAATTGAGATATGATATAAAGTCAGAATTGAGAGATATAAAGTCAGAATTGAGAGATATAAAGTCAGAATTGTGATATGATATAAAGTCAGAATTGAGAGATATAAAGTCAGAATTGAGATATGATATAAAGTCAGAATTGAGATATGATATAAAGTCAGAATTGAGATATGATATAAAGTCAGAATTGAGATATGATATAAAGTCAGAATTGAGATATGATATAAAGTCAGAATTGAGATATGATATAAAGTCAATTGAGAGATGATATAAAGTCAGAATTGAGATATGATATAAAGTCAGAATTGAGATATGATATAAAGTCAGAATTGAGTGATATAAAGTCAGAATTGAGATATGATATAAAGTCAGAATTGAGTGATATAAAGTCAGAATTGAGAGATATAAAGTCAGAATTGAGAGATATAAAGTCAGAATTGAGTAATATAAAGTCAGAATTGAGATATGATATAAAGTCAGAATTGAGATATGATATAAAGTCAGAATTGAGATATGATATAAAGTCAGAATTGAGATATGATATAAAGTCAGAATTGAGTGATATAAAGTCAGAATTGAGTGATATAAAGTCAGAATTGAGATATGATATAAAGTCAGAATTGAGTGATATAAAGTCAGAATTGAGAGATATAAAGTCAGAATTGAGTGATATAAAGTCAGAATTGAGAGATATAAAGTCAGAACTGAGTGATATAAAGTCAGAACTGTGATATGATATAAAGTCAGAATTGAGAGATATAAAGTCAGAATTGAGTGATATAAAGTCAGAATTGAGAGATATAAAGTCAGAATTGAGTGATATAAAGTCAGAATTGAGTGATATAAAGTCAGAATTGAGTGATATAAAGTCAGAATTGAGAGATATAAAGTCAGAATTGAGTGATATAAAGTCAGAACTGTGATATGATATAAAGTCAGAATTGAGATATGATATAAAGTCAGAATTGAGAGATATAAAGTCAGAATTGAGTGATATAAAGTCAGAATTGAGAGATATAAAGTCAGAATTGAGAGATATAAAGTCAGAATTGAGTGATATAAAGTCAAAACTGTGATATGATATAAAGTCAGAATTGAGAGATATAAAGTCAGAATTGAGATATGATATAAAGTCAGAATTGAGAGATATAAAGTCAGAATTGAGATATATAGTCAGAATTGAGAGATATAATGTCAGAATTGAGATATGATATAAAGTCAGAATTGAGATATGATATAAAGTCAGAATTGAGAGATATAAAGTCAGAATTGAGATATAAAGTCAGAATTGAGAGATATAAAGTCAGAATTGAGTGATATAAAGTCAGAATTGAGATATGATATAAAGTCAGAATTGAGTGATATAAAGTCAGAATTGAGATATGATATAAAGTCAGAACTGTGATATGATATAAAGTCAGAATTGAGATATGATATAAAGTCAGAATTGAGATATGATATAAAGTCAGAATTGAGATATGATATAAAGTCAGAATTGAGATGATATAAAGTCAGAACTGTGATATGATATAAAGTCAGAATTGAGTGATATAAAGTCAGAATTGTGATATGATATAAAGTCAGAATTGTGATATAAAGTCAGAATTGTGTGATATAAAGTCAGAATTGTGAGATAAAGTCAGAATTGAGAGATATAAAGTCAGAATTGAGTGATATAAACTGACTTTATAACTCGTGAATTGCGAAGTTTGTTCGAATTGCGAGGTGTAAACGTCGCAATTATCTTTTAAAATGTTTTATTCTGTGGCTGAAACAATTGCTTCCATAGTTTTCAGTGCATATTACCTACTAACAACGAATTTACAGAAGCACTTTCCAAAAAAACCAACTCATGTGGTTTCAACCCATAATTGAAAGATATAATACAAGGTATCATTAATGGACACAAGTCTGGAAAAAAACACTTACGGCTAAGAATAAAAAAATAAAGGCCAGATAAATACATAAATATGTAAGTGAAGTCTGTTCTTCAGCAGATATCTAATAGAAGCCTACTTGCAGAAAATGTTACTTCATCTGTCCATTTAAACAATGACATGTATGTGTGTGTTTAGCTGATGTAGTGTCAAACGGATGTTAAATATTGACTTAACGCACACAGAACGCTAACAATATAGTTGGTTGATCAGTGTCTGGGCAACTCCTCACCACTTTATACTGAGGCCACTGATGCTTTTTTCTACGGCGTGGTACTGTGTGTGCAGTAACTGTCGGGCTTTCTCCTCTCCCACGCTCTCTAACCAGCCCTGATAGAGTTCAACCACTCGTGAGTCCTCCTCTGGCACTGAGGTACGTTCACCATGGTAAAGCTCCTCCACCTGCTGCAGCAACTCTTTGTTGGATTGACCTGATGAAGGCTTGAGCTGACCACCGCCGTTAAGACATCCTGTAGAGTTCAATTAAACGCATGTGGTGAATCAGACCTTATTTTAAAACGCTACTGAACAACTCAATCAAAATACTGTCTAACATCCATAGGTTATGCAAGTTTAGAAGATATTCAAGAGAACAGGACTAGAGATGTAATTTCTTACCTGACGGACAGGCCATCACTTCTACAAAGTGGTACGGTGACTTCCCTCGTTTCAGCTTCTGCACCAGGTTCTGAATGTTCCTGAAGCCGTATACTGCAGCAAACCGCAACAGAACTTGACCATCCTTCTCTAGAGTGACTTCCTGGAAGTCCTTGTTTCTGTTTGAACAAAAAGAGGGACAAATAAAATACAAGTAAAAAAGTCACTACTGTGGTACACAACTTGTCCAATAAATGACGGTAGCACTGTGGCACTTTTGGAAGTTTTATTGGAGAACAAACACTTTTTAAATAAATAAAATGTGACAAGCATATTATTATTCCTTAACAAAACAGTGCTGAGGTAGCACCGTGGTATCTTGATAATACTAGGGAACTGAATGATTATCATATCATTATCCTATTCATATACCATGGTATTTACATTGTGCTCCAGTGTACTTCAAATAATACCATGGTATTGACTGGACAAATTTCCAGTCGTAAAACTTTAAAAAAATCATTTTATACAGAAATTCTTAGTTAGAAAATACTTAAATTAGAAATTACTAGGTAATTTTTTTCTAGTAATTTCTAGCCAAAACATAAATAAATAAATACTTTTAAAGAACTGAGCATAAAATGGAAAAAATATTGACCATAGAAATGACCATGTTATTACCATGATCTAAGAATATTATTAATTTTTGTCTTTTCCAGACCTGAAAAAATCACGCTTTTAAAAATTCTCTTTTTAACATTTATTAATTCTAAACTAACCTAAAACCTTACTTAAACCTTAAAATTAATATTCATTATTTAGGTCAAATTTATTTAAATATCAATAAAGTGCATACACTACCATTCAAAAGTTTGGGTAGGTACATTTTTTTAAATATTTTTGAAAGGCTGCATTTATTTGATCAAAAATATAGTAAAACATTAATATTGTGAAATATTATTACACTTTAAAATAACTGTTTTTTTATTTAAATATATTTTAAAATCTAATTCAGCATCATTACTCCAGTCTTCAGTGTCACATGATCCTTCAGAAATCATTCTAATATGATGATTTGAAGATCAAGAAACATACAGTATATAAAGTATTATTTGGTATTAGAATATATTAGTATTAATTCCTTAAAAAAAAAAAAAACGATAGTGTACAAATAACCCAGTTCTGGGATGTTTGTAACAGTATTTCTGTGTTCAGATATACTTCATTGTCTTGTATGTGAGTTCATCCACTTCAATCCCAAACAGCTGTTTGGCGGCATATTTGTAGATGTGATGAAGGTATCCTCCAGATCCACCTCCGGCGTGAGCCAGCAGCTCCTCCCCACAGACGTTACTGAACCTAAAACACACATTCATGTATGACAATTTCTATTATGTATTAATACTATAGGCTTGACTGGCAAACATGAAGAACTCACATTGTGTCTAAAGGGGCCAACTCTACATCTCTCAAGGACACATTCTCCTCGTCCAGCATCTTCAGAACTTCTCCTGTGAAACAAACGCATACAAGATGAAGGACTGAGCCCCGTTCTTGTAGCCATCTGTTCATGTTGTTAGATTCACTCACCTGAAGTGATAACACAGTCCACCTCTCTGGTCTCATACTCGCTAAGGTAGAAGTCTGGTCTGGAAGCCTCTAGTTTCTTATCATAGCAGGGCATCACAGTCACATGGTAGATCTTCTGTGGTGAAATACCCTGTCAAAGCAAATGATGGCGAATAAAATGCATTTTGACCTTAATTTGTCATGTACATTAAAATAGACTATATACATATACAGTACACAGGTGAAGTGAATAACACTGATTATCTCTTCATCACGGCACCTGTTAGTGGGTGAGACATATTAGGCAGCAAGTGAACATTTTGTCTTTAAAGTTGATGTGTTTAAAGTGGGCATGCGTAAGGATTTGAGTGAGTTTGGGGCCAAATTGTGATCGCTAACTATCAAAAGTGGTCCAAGGAAGGAACAGTGGTGAACCGGCGACAGAGGCATGAGTGGCCAAGACTCACTGATGCACGTGGGGAGCGAAGGCTGACCCGTGTGGTCCGATCAAACAGACGAGCTACTGTAGCTCAAATTGCTCAAGAAGTTAATGCTGGTTCTGATAGAAAGGTGTCAGAATACACAGAGCATCTCAGTTTGTTGTGTATGGGGCTGCATAGCCGTAGACCAGTCAGGGTGCCCATGCTGACCCCTGTCCACCGCCGAAAGCACCAACAGTGGGCACGTGAGCATCAGAACTGGACCACAGAATGCAATGGAAGAAGGTGGCCTGGTCTGATGAATCACGATTTATTTTACAACACGTGGATGGCTGGGTGCGTGTGCGTTGCTTACCTGGGGAACACATGGCACCAGGATGCACTATGGGAAGAAGGCAAGCTGGCGGAGGCAGTGTGATGCTTTGGGCAATGTTCTGCTGGGAAACCTTGGGTCCTGCCATCCATGTGGATGATACTTTGACACGTACCACCTACCTAAGCATTGTTGAAAACCATGTACACCCTTTCATGGAAACGGTATTCCCTGGTGGCTGTGGCCTCTTTCAGCAGGATAATGTGCCCTGCCACAAAGCAAAAATGGGTCAGGAATGGTTTAAGGAGCACAACAACGAGTTTGAGGTGTTGACTTGGCCTCCTCATTTCCCAGATCTCAATCCAATTGGTCATCTGTGGGATGTGCTGAACAAACAAGTCCGATCATGGAGGCCCCACCTCACAATTTACAGGACTTAAAGGATCTGCTGCTAACATCTTGGTGCCAGATACCACAGCACACCGTCTAGTGGAGTCCATGCCTTGACGGGCCAGGGCCTGATCCGTGTATATAGTAGTGTGTGTTCAATAGATTAGCGTTTTCTGTGTTACTGACTCTTGTGAAAGCTGCAACAAAAGGCTTTACATGTGCAGCATGGCAGAGACCGAAGCAAAGTTTATAATCAGTTTAAATAAATAAAGGAAACAATTAAACAATTTAAAGGTATAAACAATACAAGCATAACACAATAACTTCTATGTCTAATGTGACCCTCAACATTTAAATGAACTAGTACCTCCTGAGAAGCAAAATAGCCCTTGACTAGAGAACCCATTATCTGCTGGGGCGAGCGTGTTGTGCTGATGTATGGGAGGATGAATTCACCATGAGTCTTCTCAGCGTAGCAAATCCACCCTGAACAAAATACAGAGAATAAATCCATGTTGGACCCATAATAAAACACACTACCAAGAATATTTCAGAAAATAAAAAAACAGTTTGAGTAAGACTACCTGGACAGGCAGACGCCAGCATCGGTAGAGCCTTCTTGTCCACTTCCTTACGACTGAATCGCTCCAGAAACTCCCTCTGGCTCTCTAACAGGCTGAAAGAACGACTGAAGCCGGTCTCAAACACATGATGGACACCTGAAAGATCAGTATGTCACTTCCATGATCTCAATACACAGAGGGGAGCATATGGAAACCCATTTCACAATTCAGACTTTTTCCTCACAATTTGGACTATTCTTTTCACAACAGCTCGCAACTGTAAGTTATAAAGTTTACATCTCACAATTTTGACTTGTTTTCATCAGAGTTCTGAGTTTACATCTCAAAATTCTAACATTGTTTCTTGTAATTCTGAGTTTACATCTCGTGATTCGGACTTCTTTCTTGTAATTCTGAGTTTACATCTCGTGATTCGGACTTCTTTCAGAGATTCTAAACTTTTTCTGCCACAGAACAAAAAAAATTAAAAAGGTATTTGCGAATTTTGTCTTGCCATTCTGAGATTTTATCTTACAAAAAACTGAATAAAAAAACTGAATTGTGAGAAAAAAGTCACTATTACCTTTATTATTTTGTGCCTTATTTTTTATTTAAGCCTCCCTAGGAGGATTTCTTTGATTGGTCAGATGAATTGGGGCCTCCAACTCACCCAAATTTTTCAGGAAGCTGGTGAGTCTGCGTGCAACCTCGCTGCTTTTGAGACCGTAGTGTGCAGCCAGAGAGGCTCTTGACTGAGGCGATACAGACACCACCACCACCTTCTGCTCGCTACTGCTAACCTGCTGCTCAGAGACACAAACATCATGTTTTTAGGTGAACTATTCATTTGGAGCAAAACGTTAAATGCAATTGAATGCTTGCGAAGTACTGCACACCTTATTATGACGTAGCACACGGTACAGCTCCTCATGACTCTGCTGGGTGATAAGGACACTTTCCGCAGACGTAATGCAGCCACTGCATGCGAGACAGTCGTTCAGCGTAATCTTCGCTTTCTCCAACTTTTCCTTTTGACCATCCTGGGAAACGAGCATATTCAACATATCTATCAAAGGTGACAAATCAAAAACACACTTTGCTTTTTGCTATCAAATGAAACAAGACACAACTCCACAATACTGGCTCAAAATCAAAGTCACATAATTTGTACTCACCTGATGCACCTGAAAATAACTGCCATCATCTTCTATCTGGATTTTAGCCACAGATCTGCCCTGTTTCTTTTCCACCTTTACAGGCTTCACACATTCCTAATAAATTGGGAAAAGTAACATCAGTGAAATTGTATTCTGGTATACATTGCCGTTTAAATGTTTGGGGTCAATGAGAGTTGCATACAATTGACCAAACGTGTCAGCAAAGACATTTATAATGTTACAAAAGACTTCCATTTTAAATAAATGCCTTTCTTTTCAACTTTCTATTCATCAAAGAATTCTGAAAAATATGATGGTTTACGCAAAATATTAAGCAGCACTACTGTTTTCCTTAAGCATCAAACAACCATGTTAAGAATGATTTCTGAAGGATCATGTGACACTGAAGACCGGACTTAGGTCATAGCTAAAAATGTATGATTGTTATTGCTTTAGAAGACAAATACATTTCAAAATGTCAAACCAAGTGTAATCAGCAATAATTATTAATTAACCGGTGTGACAGTAACTTTTAGTGCACGGCAAACTGTCAAAATACATTTTGAATAGAATATAATATCCAAGAAACGTTTTTGTCATATCTTTTGCTTTAAAGTTGTGTTTGTACTATTTCTGGTTTGATATTTTATCTAATGCAGTGACATTTAAGTGTGTCCGAAGTGCAAACATTTTCAAGACCACTGTACATTATTTATTTTACATACAGTAGTTGGCAGATCACACGGTTTTAGTCACTTTCTGTATCTGACCGGGCAAATACTGTGGGCCCAACCTCGAACTAAGCAAATATTCTTGATAATTAGCATTCACAGTTCTCAAAAATAAGACTTGTCAGAAGCATTTGTCACTTTTAGAAACTGTATCGTTATTTACACAATGTTACATCCATTTATGTTTTGATCAGCCGACCGGTGTTTTTTTGCTTTTTCAGCTGATATAAAGTAAATGCGTTGAATTAACAGAAATGTGGCTGTTTTTAATGTTACGGACAGAAACAACTATTCAACCTGAGACGGAGTGATAAAATCATCCAGATCCGTGAGCTGAAGCACACCGCTGAAATGCGACGCCATTGTTTTTAACGGCTACCCGAATTCCTGTAATGTGATTGGTAGGGCTCTTGTGAATGACTTCCAAACTCTCCAATCGTACACCGCCAAATAGAGGCTCTGACCAATCAAAGCAAACAGTAAGAGGCTAAGGGCGGGACAAAGAAACCAGCTGATATGATGTTTTACATATTTTTACATATTTTAATATAAGGCAAACATCTTATTTTTCTAAAACCATGGAGATTAAACTATTTCACCTAAGTTGTTATACAATTTATAAGCATGTATTAGCTATTACATTAAAAAATAAAGCAAAATACAAGTATTTTCACTAGTACACACAGTTTTGGACTTGCTATATAAAATATATTTTAGATGCTGCTGGTTTTTGTCTTGAAAAGTTAACTGGAGTAAATTATGTACTGTAGCAACTGGGGTTATATATATATATATATATATATATATATATATATATATATATATATATATATATATATATATATATATATATATATATATATATATATATATATATATATATATGCGCATATATAAGATATGTTACGGTCGGTCTATATGGAACTAAACAAGCCGTAAAGCATCGATGTGACGCGCGCTTCACTGTCACGCAGTTTGCGTTCAGGTGTTTGCTTTGGTCAAGTGCATGAAGATGTTTGACAACCAACCATCTGTGATCATAAATTATCGATGCAAATAAGCTGCTGTGAGTACGTCACGTTAACCAGGTTGAACCTGTCGAGGTTTCAGCTGCACACAAGCACTTGCAGCACAAGAAACTACACGGAAGTAATTCTTTGTCTGCTTACGTTAATGCATCATAAAGTCTTTTGCGTTACTTAAAGGATTAATGATCTTTAACAAAGTAAGTAGACGTTTCGATATTTCTAGAGTAATAACATTATGTATCCATTTATAAAGCTTCTATTTAAGAAAGATAACATTTCTCCTTTAAGTCACAATTTGTGAGAAAATAAATTAAATGCATGCTATATTTGTATCTACTTTGATTATTGATGCATTTTCATTTTTAAAATCAGATCATTTGCATTTGTAAAGTGTTTTCCAAGTGTTTTATGATGATTATTATTATTATAATTGTCATTATAAACAGGTAAACATTTTTAGCCTGTCATTATATGTGATGTTTTTAATGCAAATTTTGTATTTTAAAGGTCACCTGAGTTTAAAGCTTGCCTTGATTTTTATGATTTATCCCATTCACCTGCAGAGACACAAACATGGCCAATCAAAAGTTAATGAAGTTAATTATCGGTGCCTTGGTGATTGTTGTCATGGTGAAATTTATCTTTAGCCCCAGGTGAGGATTGTAGTTCTCAAAGGTCTCCATATACACATGTGCGTCTTTCAAACCAGGCTTCATAGTCCCAAACAAGCTTATAATTGCAGTCTATTTACCTTGTATTCTATTTATATCTCAAGCAAAGGCACAAGTGGAAAGCTACACCAAATCATACAAGTTAGTACATTCTGGTCTAACCAGCGTGTCCCACAGCTGAATTTGGATGAAAATCAGAAAGAACCTGTCAAAAAAGAACATACAGATGGCCCAGAGGTTCAGCCAGAGAAAAAGGACACAATCCAATCAAATCAAGAGAAGCTGGAACCAGAAGTTCCTGACAATACACCGACAGATCCACTAAAGATCGTGCACTTAGATCTGAAAGGTGCAGCACCCAAAGTCAAATATCTCAAAGAGGTGGGATGCAAACTGAATCGTTTTTTAAACATGTATGCATGTATGAATAGCGTTCTTTTTAAAGTTCCCCTTCATGTTCTTTAACAGATATTCCCTCTACTGTCCTCTCTGGGTGCTAATGGGATATTGCTGGAATATGAGGATATGTTTCCCTATGAGGGGGAACTCGCAATTCTCAAATCAAGCTTTGCGTACAGGTGGGTGACCTTGATTTAAAGGGATAGTTCACCCAAAAATGTTGTCATTTACTCACCCTCAAGTTGTTCCATACATGTAAATAATGTCTAAGGAACTAATTTGAAATGTTTGTAACCAAGCTGATCTCATCCCCCATTCACTACCGTAGTATTTTTTCACCTGCTATGGTAGTCAGTGGGTGGCGAGATCTGCTTTCATGCAGTGTGTGATTAAGCTGTTTGTGAATTTAAATGTTCTGCAAAGTTGTAAAGTCGAAAGGGCACGACAAATAAAGTTATTGTCTCCCAAAAGAAAGAATCGACTCTGAAACGCCTAAACGAGTCGTTTGTATTTCGAATCCAACTGCTATACGGTTCTTACTTCAGCAAGCAGATCTCGCCCCCTATTGACTACCATAGTATTTTCTTTCCTACCACGGTAGTCAATGGGGGGGCGAGATCTGTTTGGTTACTAACATTCTTCCAAATATCTTCCTTTGTGTTCAGCAGAACAAAGAAATTCATACAGGTTTGGAACAATTTGAGGGTGAGTAAATGATGACATGAATTTAAATTATTTTTTTATTTTTTTGTGAACTATCGGGTGAAATTCCATTATTTACTCACTCTCATGTTGTTCCTAACCTGTATGCTGTTATTTTTTGTGGAATGCAAAAGTAGGTACCCTGAAGAATAGTTACTGTATGCAGCACATAATCTCATGATTTATGCATCTTAATCTTAATCATATATTTCTCACTTGTTTATCTTTATTTTTATGGAAAAGTCCGAAAGATATAGAGGAAATTAAGTCACTGGCCAAGCAGCATAAGCTTGAACTAATTCCTCTGGTGCAGGTGTTCGGACACATGGAGGCAAGTTCAGAAAAACTATTGATATCTCAAACATGTGCTCACTATATATACGTCAGTAAAGTGCTAAAGACACCTTTACTTTTTTTACATGTGCATCTAGGTCAACCATTTATGGTGGTTGTGCTTGAAGGCAAAATTCATTCAAATGCCGTAGATGCACTTTATTTGCATGCCTAACACTCCTGCTTTACACTTAACCTGTCTTTCTGTTCACATTTCAGTTTGTGTTAAAACATGAAAAGTATTTCAAATTGAGAGAAGTGGAAACGTTTCCCAATAGCCTAAACCCTCTGGCTCCAGGAAGCATTGACCTTGTTCAAGACATGTTAACGCAAGTTATGAAGAAGCACCAGGAAGCACAGTGGTTCCACATTGGTGCCGATGAGGTCAGTGGATCTTTATTCTTTACGGATCTGTTAAAAATGGTTGTTTCATGAAAGGAAGAAAATAACAGAAAGGCAGATTGTTTTTGAGTGAATGACTCTGTCAATGTTGGGGAAAGTTACTTTTAAAAGTAATGCATTACAATATTGTTACTTTTTATAGAAAATAATGTTACGTGTTACTTTTTCTCACCTGGGCTGGGCTTGCTTCTTTTTTAACTAACTAGTTTTTCCAATGTTTCATCATCGGACTCGCGCTCGGATTGATATGGTGAAATCAGCGTCATCATTACTGTCTTTACAGTGTGTACAATCGCTGAGCTGGACGGAGCTGGACGGAGCTGACGTTCAGTTATGGTAATGGAGGTTTAGCTTCCAAAATGCGCGCTGTATGCGGTAGACCAATCACAACAGACTGGGCCATCTGACCAATCTGCTCAATCTGCTCTGTAACATAACTGCTCTTTACCAATCAGAGCAGAGTAGCTCGCAGAAAGGAGGGATTTAGAGAGACTGATTCATCCGTTGAGTCGTTTGAGAATCATTGAAAAATGCGGTGATGTGCAATATATATGAGAAAATGAATGTGTTTTTTGACCTTTGATGCATGTAAACCTGTTGTAGGAGACCTCCAAAACAAAATTAGGAGCCTTTAAAATAGCATAATAGGGGCACCTTAAATTCCAGATTCAGTCATAGGCTCTTACATACTAAAGCTCATGCACACTCTTCAAAAACAATACTTTAAATCTCATGACAAACTAAAAGACGTACATTTTATTTGTATCTATATACTTGAAATAAAATGTATTCTGAATGTCATCTTGCTTATTATTCTTTTGGGAAGCACACCCCTGTATTGCAGAAGAAAAATATGCTGAAGTTCAACACTCTTACTTCCGCAATAAAAAAAAAAAAAAAAAAAAATTGACACGTGATCTCTTATGATCTTATGTAATTTTTTCTTATTATAATGATTAAATTGGATCATCAAAGGTCAGCAGCAAAGACACTGACTAATAAATTGAGATTTAAATACATAAAGTATATTGTGTAATTGAACATATTTGAAAAAGTATCTCAGATATTTTCTTGTAAATTTAAAAGTAATGCATTACTTTACTAGATACTTGAAAAAAGTCATCACTGCGTTAACCCCAGCACTGTCCACTTTTGATCAAATGCATTTAGGTGCGTGGCCTGGGCAAAAGCGAAGATTCAAATCGCTGGTTGGAAGCCAACAGTGGAGACATGGGAAGGCTGTTCCTCAATCATGTGACCGCAGTGGGGAGATTTATGACCAAACTGAAGCAAGGAATCAAACTGATCTTGTGGGATGACATGTTTAGGAGACTCAGCTCCAGCTCTATCAAAGGTTTAATGCAAGCCTTTAAATTCATTATTTCTTTAAATTGCATGTGTCAATTTTGAGAAATTCAATGCATCCAAATTTAGTCACAGCTATAAAAGCAGTAGTTTTATTGCAAACCAAACTCTACGGGAATGACCAAAATATGCAAACCCACATTGCACACACTGTGGGCTGCTGTTACAGTAAAAACATTGGTTACACATTGTTCATTTTACTATCATTGTATGCAAATACACTACAGTAAAAGTTTTTATTTTTTTATAAATATACACACACACTCACCTAAAGGATCATTAGGAGCACCATACTAATACTGTGTTTAGAACCCTTTCGTCTTCAGAACTGCCTTAATTCTACGTGGCATTGATTCAACAAGGTGCTGAAAGCATTCTTTAGAAATGTTGGCCCATATTGATAGGATAGCATCTTGCAGTTGATGGAGATTTGTGGGATGCACATCCAGGGTACGAAGCTCCCGTTCCACCACATCCCAAAGATGCTCTACTGGGTTGAGATCTGGTGACTGTGGGGGCCATTTTAGTACAGTGAACTCATTGTCATGTTCAAGAAACCAATTTGAAATGATTCGAGCTTTGTGACATGGTGCATTATCTTGCTGGAAGTAGCCATCAGAGAATGGGTACATGGTGGTCATAAAGGGATGGACATGGTCAGAAACAATGCTCAGGTAGGCTGTGGCATTTAAACGATGCCCAAATGGCACTAAGGGGCCTAAAGTGTGCCAAGAAAACATCCCCCACACCATTACACCACCACCACCAGCCTGCACAGTGGTAACAAGGCATGATGGATCCATGCTCTCATTCTGTTTACGCCAAATTCTGACTCTACCATCTGAATGTCTCAACAGAAATCGAGACTCATCAGACCAGGCAACATTTTTCCAGTCTTCAACTGTCCAATTTTGGTGAGCTCGTGCAAATTGTAGCCTCTTTTTCCTATTTGTAGTGGAGATGAGTGGTACCCGGTGGGGTCTTCTGCTGTTGTAGCCCATCCGCCTCAAGGTTGTGCGTGTTGTGGCTTCACAAATGCTTTGCTGCATACCTCGGTTGTAATGAGTGGTTATTTCAGTCAAAGTTGCTCTTCTATCAGCTTGAATCAGTCGGCCCATTCTCCTCTGACCTCTAGCATCAACAAGGCATGTTCACCCACAGGACTGCCGCATACTGGATGTTTTTCCCTTTTCACACCATTCTTTGTAAACCCTAGAAATGGTTGTGCGTGAAAATCCCAGTAACTGAGCAGATTGTGAAACACTCAGACCGGCCCATCTGGCACCAACAACCATGCCACGCTCAAAATTGCTTAAATCACCTTTCTTTCCCATTCTGACATTCAGTTTGGACTTCAGGAGATTGTCTTGACCATGACCACACCCCTAAATGCATTGAAGCAACTGCCATGTGATTGGTTTAGATAATTGCATTAATGAGAAATTGAACAGGTGTTCCTAATAATCCTTTAGGTGAGTGTGTATGTGTGTGTATATATAACAGTGACACCTATTGGTGTGGATGAAGCATCATGGTGACCCATGCCATAGTAGATGTGTTCACATGCCAAATGCACCTTCTGAAATGATTTATTCTGTAACTGAAAGTATGGAAAAAGAGGGGTTATCAAGATAAAGTGGTGGGATAATGACTTTTACAGTGGAATGTTACTTGGCGCACCTTTAAGCTTTCAAAAATACAACGTCAATAGCACAGAAAAGCAAGTGTAATGTAATTTGGTTCTGACGTGAGTTTTCAAATTTTAGAATCAGGCTTGCAAGGCCTTGCATCGCCCATGATATGGATGTACACCCCAAACATGGACGTGAAGGAGATCGGTGAGGCCATGTTCTGTTTCTTATAAATGACTAAGTCAACATAAAAATATTGACCCAATTTATTAGCTTAAAACAGCTTCCTTATTTTGAATTATTCATCTATGCATATTATTCAGAAGTAAAAGGTTTCATTTAGTAGTGTTTTAAAAAAAAAAACGTTAAAAACAATCCTAAGAGACGACTCAACTTTATAAAACATTCAAAAATCTTACCCACCCCAAACTTTTGAATACTAGTGTGTCAGTTTCTTTTCCTTTTTTCATATTTACTTATTGTTTATAGGTAACTATATCTCTAAGTATGAGGAGGCTGGATTTCAGAGCGTGTGGTTTGCTAGCGCTTTTAAAGGAGCCTCTGGAATTGACCAGAAATGGACTCCAATCGATCACCATTTAAAAAACCACCTACAGTGGCAGAAAATCATTATATCTATGCCGCAGTACAAGTCTGTGAAATTCCAAGGCATTGCTCTGACTGGCTGGCAGAGGTAAGCTTGCAGTTTTACTCACTTGATTCTTCAAATATTTTGTGCCATCAAACATGCAATAATGCAAACTCTAAAGAAAAGTAAAAAAAAATAAAATAAAATAAAAGTTTTAGGAACTCCCAAAGTATTACTGTGTTTGCGATGTAGTAAATCAGTGGTTCCCAAACTTTTTACAGTGGCGTACCTCCTGAGGCATTTAACATCCTCTGTGAACCCGCTTTCTTTCACTTGCACTGCAGTCACAATTTTCCATTTAAGGGACAATTTTTGCCTTAAAATATTAAATTGGTTTTCTAGTGCATTTTTTTTTTTTTTTTTTACCTTTTATAAATACCTTTATAAAATATAGTTTTAAACAAAAAAATTTCAATAGAGAAATATGCAATGATGGTAAAAACTAGGTGATACTTTTAAGTATTAAACTAAAACTGCCAGTAGGTGTCTTAATGAGTGAGTCATCAAGTCATTCATTTATTCATTCATTCAGTAATGAAGCAAGTGGCTGTATTTTGAATGGGTCATTGAATCATTGACTTTCACGATTTGTACAAAACCACAGTTTCGTTCATGAAAACTTTGCTTTCGTTGGAACTATTTTTTTTTTTGGTGCAAAATAGAGCAAACGATACTAACAATATTGTGTTAAAATGTACATCACTTAAAGGCACAATATGTAAGATTTTTGGATTTAAAATATCCAAAAACTACTAGAACAATGTTATACATTTTGTTGACTTGTGTACTTATATTATCCCAAATGTTTCCAAGAATGTTAAAATCCAGAGGAATAAGCCATTTTATGGACTGTGTGTCACCTATCAATGACATCATCAAAAACAAAATCAAGGCATCATCATGCTATGCATTTTGTTTTGAATAAGCGACCTCTAGCACATTACATATTGTGCCTTTTATTACACTTTTGTTTGTTGAACTGTTGTATAAAATCGGTGTCACATTTGCAATCGTGTGGATATTTGGGGAAAAATTGCATTCTTGTTTGTATAATATATTATTAATATTAAAAACAAGAAGAACTCACACAGGGTATGTTTTGGTATCGAAGAGAGTTTGTTTATATTTGTTCTTCATGCTAGTAAGTACTAAAACAACTTTTACAAAGGTACATTGTCGAGAACGGCAGTAATGTAGCGTGATTTGCTAAGGCAGCAAACTATCACTTTGTACAAGAATGCTGCTTGTGTCAATGCAGTCAATTTTGATCTCTAAAGATGAGGTCATTTGATTGTATCCCATGTATTTGAGCTTTTATGGCATACATGCAAGGTGGTGTAGAATTAAATGAATGGTAAAACTCAACATTTTATTCACATACCACCTCTGTCAACTTACCCCAGTTTGGGAACCACTGTAGTAAATGAATAAGCATTGTATATCAACAACAACAACAACAGTACACTTTATTATTATTATTATTATTATTATTATTATTATTACTATTATTATTGTTAATGAAAAACAATGCGTGTTTAAGGTATGAGCATCACACTGTGCTGTGCGAGCTTCTCCCAGTGGCCATCCCTTCTCTGGCTGTCTGTCTTCAGACACTGAAATATGGTGAGTATAGATGAAACGTGTATATATGGAGTATACTGACCAAATTTTTTATTTCAGGAATGGTTAAGTATGTGAATAAAATCTTATTTGATACACTGCAGGTATCATGCTGTCATGTGTTTTGTTTGCGTTAGGTTCATTTGATGCCAAGGCACACAGTGAGGTACAACGCATCCTTGGCTGTGACCTTCAGCTGAGCAAAAATGAGTGGTATGAAGTAGTTTACACACACACACACACACACACACACACACACACACACACACACACACACGCGCGCGCGCATGCGCATTTTAAAATATATTCTGTTTTTACTGTATTTTTGATCAAATAAATGCAGCCTTGTTGAACATAATAAGAGATTTCTTTTAGAAACTTACCTACCTCAAAATGTTGAATGTTAGATAAGATAAATTGATTGTAATGTTTGTAATTGATCCTTTCTTGAATGTCCTGCAGTAAGGGTGCATCCTTTCCTGGCTCAGATGTTTATGAAATGGTGAAGAAGATCGACAACAACCTTGAGAGTTCAGTAGAAAAGATCATGCAAAGCTAGTGAGTCATCAGATGAATATGAGCTCAAATGACATTCACCCAGAGCATAGGCCAGTATTAATTCACCTTGACTTTGACTTTTTGTTGTTTTGTTTGTCTTGTGTTGTGTAGCCACGTCAGGGGATCATTCAGTTCTTATCATCGTAAACACAGCTTTGCAAACCCACGAAATCTTGGATTTTTTAAGGATGAACTGAAAAAGTAAGATTGCAAGTATATTGTCTTTTTATATTTTTCATTAAACAGTTTGGTTATTATTTAGACACAGGGTTCCCACACTTCCCAGTCATATTGAGCCGGTTGTTGTTTTAGACGGTTATTTTCACTGTATTTCTCAGAAACTGTCATTAATGAATTGGACTGTATCAATTTAATCCTTGTCCAGACTGACTGGAGAGGTCATGCAAAACTCATGGAAATGTATTTGTGTGGGAACACTGTATGTTTGCTATCATCAGGTGTAGGAGACTATTATAAACCAATAACCAGAAATTCTGGTTTAATGAGTTGATTAGTAAAGTTCATGCTGTGGGGTGCATAAAGTGAATCTGAATCTTTTGCTTTTCATCTTTGTCAGATTGATGGATGAATGGGATTCCTTTTTACTAGCTTTCCGGCAAAGTATGGAGGCTATCTTCTACCCAGACACATTAGAGGAGTGGTTGGAAGAGAATGTCAACGAACACATAGAAAGACTTAATGAAATGGTGGTGGACGTAGAGCGAATCATTAAACTCAATGGACAGCCAAAGGTCGATCCCTTGAAAACTAGGTGAAACGGACAACTGGACTAACAGGAAGGGCATTCCAAAATGTGACTTTCAAACCTATTGTGCTCAGTAACGGGTGCTTTTCCCTCCTCAGGGATGTTGCTCATTTCCTGAAGACCTCGCTGGAAGTGATAATAATACAAAAAAAAAAAAAAAAATTGGGGGAAAAGTGGACTATGCATTTTATTTTTCATATGTACTACTGATGTAAGTTATTTGACTTTGCAGTTAAACTGGGACAGCTCATGTTTTTTTTTTTTTTGTGTTTTTTTATTATAAATGTCTAGGGATGGACCACAATCAAACTTCATCTCTTTAACATGCAAGATGCATTTTGTACATTTGTGTAGTTTGAGGAGCCCAAATATTGTGCAGTTATGTTCAAATGCCAAATGTGCAATCCTTTAGAAATGTTACATTTGAGAGCCTTGAGATACTAGGTGTCTTTATTGTTTTATCACCATTACAGCAGCTTTCTAATAGTTCTACAGATGTTCTGTTTAGGTGTAAAAAAAAAAGCTTTAAAACTGAAAACCTGCTTGTCTTTGAGCTTATATTCCATTTACAGCCTAACAGAAACAGTGCTAAGATCACAGCATGATTTGCTTGACATTTTTATTTCTGTTTTGAGGGGTTTACAATGTAGAATGATAATAAAAAAATGGTTGAAGGTATTTTGTACTTGTATTGTTTTCACTGTTTTTGACTGCAAAATCTCAACAACATTTAAGATTTAATGGTTTCTATTCAGACACGTATTCTACAGTGAGTGACTCTCAAAAGATAGGGCCAGTTATTAAAGCCGTCTGTCTGAGAGTGGTGAATGAAAGTCAGCGTAATATAATAATAGTTCATTTTAACTTATCTCTGTGATTTAAGTATTTAGGAAACTAATATTTCACTTCAAAGTTCTCAAGCTTTAGCGTCCCAAATATGACACTGTTGTGTTACAGATAATATAGTTAATCATAGACCTTACATAAGACAATTTACTGACATATAAGAATATTATATGGTGTATATTATATAATGTGTGTTATAATATATAAAAATGTACTATTGTGTTTTTGGTTTGGTCCGAACATGACGTGACTGTGTCGTGAAATTGATATTTCGGTTCCGAGAACCGAAAGCGAGCTGATAGTTGGTACAAAATTACAATGATTAACATTGTACGATAAACATACGTATATAAATGTAACTATATATTTTAAATAAAATCCGTAATACAAATCAATATGTGCCGATTGTGCTTTACTGGATTCCTTATCGCTGAATCGGTTCTTTTGAACGAATCTTTCGAAAGAACCGATTTGACTGGAGAATATGAGCGCGCCTTGACAATAAACATACGTATCAAATATAACGATATATTTTAAATAGAATATACGTAATAAACACTAAACAGCGATATGTGCGTATATGGTGTTTTACTGGAACGTTGCTAATCGCTGAATCGGTTCTTTTCAACAAATCTTTCACAAGAACCGATTTGACTGGCGAATACGAGCGCGCCTTTATTTTGAATTCGCTCTCGATCACCGCTCCGCCCTTTTGTTGTTATGACTACGAGGTCGTAAATCCGCCATGTTTTCCTTGCTGAGGCGTTGCGACAGAGACGGAGGTCTGGAACGACATGACTGAAGAAAATAATAATACGGCAGCAACAGTTACCGACCAAACGGAGCATAGCAACATCATCACCATCCAAACCACTCTTGGAGACGAAGGTAGAACCATTGTAACGGGACACAGTCACATAGCAAAAACGCGATTAAATGTTTGGGCCTGACTTTGGTGTCGTTCAGTCACGCTAGCAGAGTCTCCATTAGCTGCAATGTTATTTTTGTCCAGCATGTTTAGGCTGCTAATGCTGCTTAGCATCAGCCCATCTATGTCCTTGCTGCATCAACTGTTTAATAAATCCTGCTGCCGTGCAGTTTTAATTACTGCTTATTCATCTATAGACACTTTTGATCCTGCTGATTTTATATATATATATATATATATATATATATATATATATATATATATATATATATATATATCAACTTTCTTAAAACACTAGCCATTCCACAACAAAGTCAGTTGCACCATAAATTATTACTTTTGTTGAATAGCGTGGAAGTGACATTTGTCGTAAATGCACAATTAATAATTGGTGTTTTAAAAATAATGCCACAGCTGTGTGAAAATGTGATTATTTTATATATAAATATTAGCTTAATTCATTCTTTGCACTGATAATTGTGCAATATGCATGATCTGTTAAATTGAAGTTATGTCCATATGTTTGTGCTCCCTCCCAGATGAGGATATTCATAAATGTGGGAGATGTCTGGAGGAGTTCTCCGCTCTGGATGCTTTCATCCAACATAAACTCAACAGGAACTGCAAGCGTCCTCTGCAAGACCATCAGGTTTGTGTGGTATTGTTATCATTCCTCATTTAGCGGATACTTCTCATCCAGAGTGACTTTACTGTACATACTACTTCTGGGAAAATCTCCATGAGATTTAACCATATAAACCAGCAAAACAAGTAGTACTTTCTGGCAAACTTTTTATTTTTGAAAAGAAATGACTACTTTTATTTTCTATTGCAAATAAATCCTGTTCTTTTGAACTTTCTATTCTTCAAAGAATCCTTAAAAATGTGTTAACGGATTTCATAAAAATATTAAAGTGCCCCACTTATGCTTTTCCGAACGTTTTCTTTCATGCAGTGTGTAATTATAGCTGTTTGTGAGTTCATTCTCATCTGGATCCTCGAGCAATGCCATGTGTGCCATTCTCACCAGTTCTCACAATAAACACCTTTTATAAAGACCCTGATTACAGAGCTCTCGTTAGCCAGCTGTACATACGCATATATCTGCGTTATTCAGAGAAACCTCACCGCTGAAGCTATAACGCAGCTGTTCTTACTCTTTAACTGTATATGATCGATTGTATTAAATGTATTATTTAAAAATGTCATCATATAATTTTATATATGGATTATATATTATAATTAATGCAATACTTCAATGTAATTATAGTCATGTTAGGATGAAATATAACTTCTTAACTTGATTATAAAGCCATACAGAGTAGCCTAAGTTATTTTTGCGTACGTGTGATTTCAGTTCCTATATTTTTTCGTTAATTTAGACAAGAAAAAAAAAATTAAGAAATTTTTGGTGCATTGTGATTTTGTTCTTAAAATGGTTCGTACACACATTTCACGCACAAATTTGTTGCGTACACATGCTTCGTGAATGAGACTACAAGCATCGACTGCTAAAATGAGTCGTCAGCAATTCCAGTCTCACTTCCCGTTAAATAAATTGTATGAATGCCAGCCTGTGGTCTTCATTGGCTGCTCACAAGCGGTCTATTTTGACCCACCCTCAAACGGAAGAGTTTGGTTTGTGTTCTCAACATGTCAAGAAGACCTTGTTTTTTAGTGCTGCGAATACTTTACATGCAGTTCAAAACGATGAGGAATCTGGAATTGGTATGGAAAACCCAACGGCATCATTACTGTCTGTATTAGTGTGTATCAAGTGCAGAGGAAGATTCCGATAGGCCAATGAGAATCAGACTGGGCCTTCTGACCGATCAGAGCAAAGTAGACCAGTCACAACAGACTGGCCCATCTGACCAGTCACAACAGACTGGCCCATCTGACCAGTCACAACAGACTGGCCCATCTGACCAGTCACAACAGACTGGCCCATCTGACCAGTCACAACAGACTGGCCCATCTGACCAGTCTGACCAGTTTCAATGTCTTTGTTTAATAAGTAATCTTTATTCACTGAGAATAAGGATTATATTGTTTGTTTGATGTTAATTAATTGAATGCAGATCCATGTGTGAGATGACTATACAATAAATAATAAATATATATGAATTGAACTAACATTTAAACTTATTTTTTATTCTAATTCTTTAGAATTTATATATAATATTAATATAGTATTATATAACTGAAACAAATTTGGTTATATTAATAACTCTATTCATTATATAAAACACATCTGAATACCTCTTAAGCAAACTAACCCTGGATCATGAGCTGCTCCGGGGCAGGTTATGTTCAGAGAGTGAGTTGCCATGGTTACTTGCATACCCTGAAAATTACCTCCATTTTTGGAACCGAAAGTTGAGGTTATCTGCTAACTTACTCTTAAACATACCCAGGTATGTCACATAACCTGCTTTCTGGAATACCCCCCAGATCAATCAGAGCAGAGTAGACCAATCACAACAGACTGGGCCATCTGACCAATCAGAGCAGAGTAGACCAATCACAGACTGGGCCGTCTGACCAATCAGAGCAGAGTAGACCAATCACAACAGACTGGGCCATCTGACCAATCAGAGGAGAGTAGACCAATCACAACAGACTGGGGCGTCTGACCAATCAGAGCAGAGTAGACCAATCACAACAGACTGGGCCATCTGACCAATCAGAGGAGAGTAGACCAATCACAACAGACTGGGGCGTCTGACCAATCAGAGCAGAGTAGACCAATCACAACAGACTGGGGCGTCTGACCAATCAGAGGAGAGTAGACCAATCACAACAGACTGGGGCGTCTGACCAATCAGACCAGAATAGCTCTCGGAAAGGAGGGATTTAGAGAGACAGAATCCTTTACTGAACCGTTTCAGTAGTTCAAGAGTCTGTAAGAAATGTATCTTGTGGTCATTGTAGGATATATCAGTGCTCATCTGTCTGTCTCCTCCCTCAGACAAATGTTGTCCCTAATGAAGGTGCTACCGTTGAGGTGAAAATAACTGAAAATGATTGTTCATCTGATGAAGCGGGAACATCCAGTGGAGGTACAGCGCTTTTTTTATTTTTTATTAAAGTCGTTAAATATCACTGTCATTGATTTTTTGATTGGGGGGGACCAGATGCCCAATTTTAATGGGACAGACCTTTTTATGATGTCCCAACTTATTTGAATTTGTCTTAAATACAGGGCCGTCCAAAGCCAAACAAGACATCCGCTCTCCATAATTATATACAGTATGAATACAATGGGCTCTTTTGGGGCTAAATTTAACGTCATTTACCAGTCTGTCTGTCTTTGTTTGGGTGCTAAAGGAAGTTGCTTTGTTCTTTTAGACAAGACAGATAAAAGGGCGGCAGCTGGAGGAAAAAAGAGAAGCCTTTCTGCAAGTGAGGATGACAGTCCCAATCCTGCAAAAGTGGTTTGGAAGTTAAACGCAGAGGGACGATACGTCTGTGACATATGTGATAAGACCTTTAAAACGGTACAATATTAGATAATTTTTATGCATTTAAATGTGTTATATTTGTGAATGTGCAAGCACAACTCACTTCAGTTGTAAAATTGATCCATTTCTATGTCCCTTAGACAAATATTCTGAGAACCCACATGTTCACGCACACCGATCAGAAGGATTTCAAGTGTGAAATCTGTGCGACTGCGTTTAGGACCAAGGGTTCGTTGATCAGACACAAGCGTCGACACACAGGTAAATCTCAGCTATGCGAGGTGGAATCTTTATATACAAGGTAGTGAAAGTTATATAGCGTCTGTTTAAAGAGGCCATATTATGTCCTTTTGAAAGTCTTGTTTTTGTAGTCTGCTAGAATAGGCTCTCATTCTTGAAAAATGTCAGATATTTGACATTGTTGCAGCACCTCTCTTCCCAGTCTCTCAGTAACGGTCTGTTTAGTTCCTCTCTCTATGAAGCCCCTCCTTCTGAAAAGCACAATGTGCAATGATTGGTTGGCTGGATCAGTGTGTTGTGATTGGTCAATCGCTTCGAGTTTGTTTGTTTGTTTGGGAAACGTCACTCCCTTTACCATAACCGCGAGTTTCAACACACTACTCAATATATAAAGCTCAAACATTACACACTAAAGAGAGTTGATCATGTAAAAAAGCATAATAGGTCCTATTTAAGTTCTCACGGTTGAGGAATCAAATCATGATGTAATTTTCTTTGGCAGATGAGCGTCCGTACCGCTGCAATCAGTGTGGACTGGCGTTCAGAGAGTCCGGAGCTCTAACCAGACATCTGAAGTCTCTCACGCCTTGCACTGAGAAGATTCGCTACAGTCAGTGTAAAGAGATACTTGTCAGCAAAGATGGAGTTCAGAAAGGTACTTCACATCTCACGATGACTTTTCATAATGACCGTTTCTGTGATTTGAAGGGTGGTTTGAAAACGTCAGTAGTACAAGCGTAACTCTTGTGTGCGTGTTGTTGGCCAGCATTTTTAGCTGATGTGTTTGTCACAATGGTGTTTTGTTTTTGATGTGAAAACTGTTGTAAAGGTGAGGTTTTCTGATTCTGCCGCTGTTGGGTATCGTTCTAGAAGTTCAGCTGTCACCTCCTGAACCCGAGAAGGAGCAAATTCCTGTTGTGAGAGTGGTGGAAACTGGCCAGGAGATCATCCAGATCGAGGTGGTAGGACAAGTACAACAGGTCTGAAACTAAAAAAAAACATATTATATTAAGGGCCAGATTTACTAAACAGAGCAAATTGGCATGAGAGCACAATTCCCAAAAAGCGCCAATGGGAGTGGAAAGTTCTGCGCGTGATCTACTAAAAGTTAAAAGCACACAGACGGATCATTTCCATAAGGACCAACCCAATCAATCAGTTGGCGTCTAGTTTAAGACACGCTCTATTTGGGTGGTAAATAATGCCGTGAACACCAGTAAATTGATGAGACCTTGCATGATTCATTTAAATACTCTCCGTCTGCGTCCGAAAGGGAAACTCCTACAAATGCATCCTAAGCCCATGCAATAAGATCAGCCGCAAAAATAACTGTCTATATTAAATCCTGATGCCAAAAGAGGGTTTGCACTGGCGCAAGCTGTTAGTAAATCTGGCCCCAAGTATTTTATACCAAAACATCATGTTGAATTGCACTAATTGAAACAAAAATTGTTTTGCAAAAACAGTTATTGCATATTTGGGGGCTGCAATTCATACATTTTTATATTTAAGCATATGACAACGGTCAGCATGAAAGATTTTGCTTGGCTGTCTGTCTGCTTGGTTGGATTTCTCTTTCCATTTTTACCAACAAAAAAAAAAATTACATTTCTGAATTTATATTTATGTAATATTTTATTGTTTTATCTAATTTTAATGTTTCATATTATGTACATTTTAGATTTGTTTATTTAAGTGTTTACTATATATATTATATTATACTTTTGCCTCAATAAACTCCTAATTTACTGCATATTAACAGTTATTAAAGTAGTTATTAAGTTTAGGTATTGGGTAGGATTAAGGGATGTGGAATAAAGTCATTCAGAATAAGTCATTAATATGTGCTTTATAAGTACTAATAAACAGCCAATATCCTAGTAATATGCATGCTAATAAATAACTAGTTAATAGCGAGAATTAAACCCTAAACTAAAGTGTTACTTTTATTTGAATAATATTTAGAATTAAAATATTGTTACATTTTCATTATACGTGTTTCAACAATTTGCGTTTATTTTATTTTTTTATGGAAAATGTACAGTAATAAGTGGACATTATAAAACATGACAACACTGCTTAATGCGATAGATTTCACAAACTAACGATTCAATTACAGCCTTTTTAATTTAGGTTAATTTCTACATACACATTTTTAGCATTTCAAATTAATGTGTGTGTGTGTGTTATGAACAAATATATATCATCAAAGAACAATAGTATATTTATAAATCATTTATCTTGAGATTATTTTTTTTTATTGTTGATGCCTAAATCGTTAACTAATGTTAACAATATTAACTACATATAAACAGAGTGAACCATATTCTAAAGCCATTATTACAATAATTTGTTTTTAAACTGAAATCTGTAGCCTAAAATCCTTTTTCTTATTTGAACAAACATAATAATAGAAAAAAATGTTTTTAAAGAAGGAACTTGCTGATGCTGAAAATTCAGCTTTGATCACAGGAATAAATTACATTTTTAAAATGTATTAAAATAGAAAACACTTATTTTTAATGGTAATAATATTTCACAATATGACTGTTTTTACTGTATTTTTTTATCAAATAAATGCAGCCTTGGTGAGCATACGTTATTGCTTTCACAAACATTAAAAAAATCGTATTGACCCCAAACTTTTGAATGGTAGTGTATATTCAGGAGTAGTTGCTTTTTAAGACTGCTTTAGCATTATATGGTTCCTCTGCTCGTAACAGGTGGTGTCTCAGCCTCAAACTGCGACTGTGGTTGAAGCGGACAATCTAATCTGCCAGGCCATCATCAACTCTGGCATCGCGCTGGAGACCGAAGCCACAGAGGCAGCTGAGCAGGCCGAGGCCCGATCACCTAAAGGCATCCTGCAGTCTCCCGAGGCCGAGGCCAGACTCACTGACATCCAGGTGACAGAAGAGTGTGTGGAGACCTTGGCCGAAGAGACGCAGGTGAGTTTCTAAGGTCCTGTTGGCACGTTTTATTACAATAAAACACAAATGAGACTTCAAACTGTTTTTATCCATGGCAGGATTCATCTGTGAAGGAAGGAGAACCTGTTGAGTCAAAATTATACAAATGTCCTCACTGTGAGCGCATGTTCAAGACATTGGCCTACCTGAGGGTCCATGTCAAAGGGCATGTTGGTAGGCCCCATTTTAAGCAATTTATTCATTTATAATCGATATTATTTCCCACAAGCCTACTTATTAACGGTCTATTTGAGTCTCTTATGTAATTGAGTCGCACTTTAACTACTATGTACTTGCCATTGAGGAGGGATACGGGTATGGTTAGGGACAGGTTTAGTGGTATGGGTTGGTTTAAGGGTGGGTTGAGGTGTCAATAAGTGCATTGTATCAAATGATTAATCTAAATGTTAGTACATAGCAGTTATATGCACTTAATATAAAGTGGGACCTAATTATGAAAACTTTCAAATGTGTTTTTTTTGTTTTTTCCCCTCCGCAGGTTATAAGCCATTTAAGTGCTTAACATGTCATAAAGACTTCCTGACGGGGTACGTGCTGAAGAAACACATGGAGACGCATGTGAGCGAGCGGCGGTACAAATGTGGAGAGTGCGGCAAACAGTTTAAAGCTATTGGACACGTGCGGGAACACATGAGAGCTCATTCGGACGACAGGCCGTACCATTGCAGCTTCTGTGACAAGAGTTACAAGACCAAGGTGAGACACCACATATGCAAAAACAATCCTTGGGTTTATACTAGTGGTAGACCAATATTGTTTTTTTGATGGCCGATATCTTAGAGAGCAGGGTGACTGATGGTCAATATATAATAAATGTAATAAATTAGAAATGGGGAAATCTTTAAAATAAACATGCTTATACTTTAGATGGCAACTTCTTGATTCTGCAATCATATTACAGTATTTTTCACAAAAAAAGTAATTGTTTGAAAATATGAATGAAAGAAGTGGTAAGTTTGTGCACACTGGCAATCATATTTGTTTCAAATACAGATAAGGTAGCACTAATTTTACATACAGCGCTGTGTAAACGACATTAATATGACATAGTGATCAACTGAATTTAGCGCAGAATATTTTAAAATCAAGGATTTAAAGTTTGTCGCGTCTCCAGTGAAGCTGAACTCTCCTGTCCGCGTTCAGTTCGCACAGAGCGACCGTCACACACACAAACACTAAGGCAGGCTACAAATGCGCACTTCAGAAGATCTCACGGCTGGATTCGATTAAATCTGAAAGGATTGTGAAATTAAATGTTTATTGGATATTCAGAGATTTGTTTTAACGATATAGATGCGTATTAGCTGAATGTTGACAGTAAATTAGAAAGTATTATAGCCTACTGTTTGCCTTTCTGTTGCTAATAATATAAAAGCAAGCGCTATACTTTTTCACAAACCTTTTACTTTCTTTGTCTGTATAATAACGTATTAGATATGATTGTTTAACAGAGGCCGTAAACTAATGAAGACGGAGAAGAATGTGAGCGCTGTGTGATCAGGCGCTGCCGTTTTCAGTGGCACCTGTCAAAATAAAAGTCCCACTTCTAACACGTTGGCCAATCAGAAAAACCTATTGGCCGATGCCGATATCTTAAAAATTCCAAATATCCATATAGAATGATCAAACCAACATTTGAGATGCTTTGCAATGAAACTGATCCACTGGTTAGTCAAAGTTATCCAATCACAGCCACTGAGGGATTTATTCTGTAAATGTGTTTCTGTCTTAGTTTATGTTCATGTCTTCTCATCGGATAAGATCTTCCTGGACGGAAACATAGCATGTGTCATCTGTAAAGAATATTGGTTTATGGAATATTGCAGTATTTATTATGAATGATTTACTGACGTAAGAGTGTGGCAACCGGTCACTCACATGAGATCACAGCAATAGCAAAAAACTACCATCCAATCAATTCCTGATGGACAAAGTCAAGTTCCGCCCTACATTTTTGCTTGTTCGAGAAACCGTTTCACTCGGATATATGCCATAATAGGGAAGAAAAGACTATTTCAATTTCCGTTTCATGCTGACTTGTATCTGTTGTGTTCCAGAATGCTCTGCAGGTCCACCATCGCACTCATGCAGACGAAAAGCCTTACGTGTGTCCACACTGCTCCCGTGGATTCCGGGAAAAAAGTGCTTTAGTGCGTCACATCCGACATCATACGGGAGAAAAACCCTTCAAGTGCTCAAAATGTGGGCGGGGCTTTGCTGAGCATGGAACGCTGAACCGCCACCTGCGAGCTAAAGGTTTGTAAATGTGTAGAATTGTTATTAATTAACCAATCAATTATTGTTATTAATTTAAGTCGATATTGAAGTGAATGTTAGAAGACAACTAGTAAACAAGGTAAGCATAAATATAACAGATTTTCTGGCATATTAGAAGTCCTAAATATAAGCTACACAATCTTTTTTAGGGACAGATTCTCTATATGGATATCATAAGTGTTTTTATTGCTATTTTGTATTGAATTAAAAAAAAAAAAATTATTCATGTCTTGAAATGACGTGTCTGATATGGTAAAAACAGAACAAACAAAAAATTGATTCTGAGCCATATATTTGTATTTTGTTAAAGGTGCAGTAAGCGATTTCTGAAAGTGGATCAGACCGAGCAGCACAACACATTTGTAGCCAATCAGCAGTAGGGGGGTGTGTCACTCATGATGGGGGAGGAGAGAGAGCTGAGCAAGAGGGAGATTTGAAGAAAGACTGTAGAGAGAGAGGTCGCTGAGAGTCATTACAAAAGAAAAGCTCAGAGGAATATCATTGGGAAAAGAAGGTTTATGATCAGCCAAGAGCTTTAGGACCCGTGTTAATATTAAAAAACTTTCTAGCACAGGAGAGACCAAAGCAGGAATGGCTGAAAACAGACGCTTGCATTGAGGTTGCATTGTTTCTGCGCCATTCGTGAGTAACATTGGTTTTGCTCCACAGGACCAAGATATGCTGTTGTTGTAATGTTAGCTCTAGTAACTGGACCGTTTTGCCTAGTTTGCCTAGTCTCAGATCGTTGGCTGAACGTCTGATGCATATGGCACACTTATCTGGAAACACTTCAGGAGTTTCAAAGTCATCATCTGATTGGTTGAATTCTACAGGATGTCCACGAGACGTGTGTGTTGCGTTCTTTAACGTTCCGCCTGGAAACAAATGATGCCACTCCAAAAATGCAAACTGTTTACAGCTGTGATGATGAGCACTTACCCGGATCGACTAAACGCTGGTTTTTCAAAAGCACGCCAGTCTGTTATTGCAGGGACATCAACTTTACATTTTCACACCCATAAACATGACACAAACAAACTGTGATTGGTTGCGTTACATGACAGTCAAGCGTCCTCTTGGTCAGTCCTTGACCAATGAAAGCTGCGAGTCCAGACCTTGCTCTCAGTCTGAAGGTCTGGCTACACGAGACTACTGTTTGTCTGGAGCTGCTTGCGACAAACAACCAACTCTTGCTTGTATATACTCTTCTTTACTGTATGTTCATTTTTTGTTCTTCCTTTTCATTTGTTCGCCATCTTCGCTTTTATTTTTTGCGAGGCATTATTTTGCTTCGCTTCAGCTATGATAAAGAGACATCCACTCTTGCATTGCGTGTTTGTGTATTTTGGGGGTGGATCAATGAAGGGAGGGGGTGTGGTGTTTGGGTTAGATATCAGTAGAAATCGCTCACTGCACCTTTAAGACTTACCAAAGGCTTCTGAGATGAAAAGAGCTAGAATTTCTCAAAAACGTGAGGACACTTCAGAGACAGTGTTGTCATTCGTGTTGTGAAAAGCACTTTACGGTTGTCATTTGTAATGTGTGTGTGTGTGTGTGTGTGTGTGTGTGTGTGTGTGTGTGTGTGTGTGTGTGGTCAGGAGGCTGTTTTGCTACGCAGCAGAAGGACTCTGAACACGCAGGGAGCTCTGAGGAGCAGGAGGTGACTGCTGAGGATGTCTCTACCACTATCGTATCAGACGACCCTCATGCTGTGCTGGTTGAGTTCTCCTCAGTAGTGGCCGACACTCAGGAATACATCATAGGGGTAAGTGTCAAGTCACCTTTATTTATATAATGATTTATACAATACAGATTGTTTCAAAGCAGCTTTACAATGATAACAGGAAAATAATGCATTTTGGCTGTTGTTCAGCTGAGGTCAGTTCAGTGTTGATTCAGTTCCGTGGTAAAAATCATCAATTATTAAAGCTGCAGTCCATAACTTTTTTTGGTTAAAAATTATCCACAACCAGTTTTTGAGCAAGTACATAACCAGCCAGTGTTCAAAACGATCATCTTACCTTGGTATTGGTAGCTTTTCGCAGGAAATTTGAGCATGTTTGTCTTTGCGTCATTACATCTGTATACATAAAGAAGGAGTCCGGCTAGTAGGCTATTTCGCATATGAGGGTGCTGCAGGTGGCGGATCATTTATAACCTTTACTCACAGCAGGTGGAGTGGAGTGCACAGAAAAAAAATGTGTATTTCAAAGAGATCCAGTTATAAGGAACATTAGGAATTTCTTTAAATGACAATTATAGATTAGACTGTACAGAATTAATCTGCACTGTACAAATTTAAATCTACAGGTAACGCTAATGCACACTAAATACACAGTCACACAATTCTGATGTTGTTAACATTAACGAATTAAAAACAAAGTATAACAATTAATAATAATTAGCACAATTTGATGTAATGTGAGCTAAGCGATCGTTAGATTCAGTCGTAATGGGGGTTTTTTTCGCAGTCGGTCAGAACAAAAGTGGCAGACATGTTACTTGTTCAGATGACATTTTCCGGTGAAACGTATTATTTTGTTCGTACTTCCAAGACGCTGTGATTCCGAAGTACAGTATCCACCAGTGCAGTGAATGAATGACAGCCTCTCATACTCCTCAACATTAGGTTCATCCGCGCTGAGGAGCTGTGACGATTCACACAGTAAAGATGATAATTCTGCAAACAACTGCAATAGCAGGTTTCAAACAGAGATGGTGACATAAGCAACACTTACGGACTGCAGCTTGAAATTAAATTAATCTATAAAGCAATTCTACAAAAAAATGTCATTGCCCAGCTCAGTTCAGTTCTCATACATCAGTGTCCGTACAGTCAGATCAATAATATTGTTGATTATTAAGTGTCCCTGAAAAAAAAAGCTGGAGGTGACAGTGGCAAGGAACCCAAACTCCTTCAGGTTTTTAACCACAGTGTTTAAATGTCGAGGGACCAGTTCTCCTCTGGCCAATGAACGAGCATGGATGTGTGACGTGTTACTTTATGCTTATGTGACTTGGTGTGTATCTAATGTGTATGAGAGTTTGATGAAAATCCAACTCATTTTATGTCTCTTTTGTATTAATTTGAAAATATTAGGAAACAAATTAATTTCATCACATACACTCACCTAAACGATTATTAGGAACACCTGTTCAATTTCTCATTAATTAAATGATCTAATCAACCAATCACATGGCAGTTGATTCAATGCCTTTAGGGGTGTGGTCCTGGTCAAGACAATCTCCTGAACTCCAAACTGAATGTCAGAATGGGAAAAAAAGGTGATTTAAGCAATGTTGAGCGTGGCATGGTTGTTGGTGCCAGACGGGCCGGTCTGAGTATTTCACAATCTGCTCAGTTACTGGGATTTTCATGCACAACCATTTCTAGGGTTTACAAAGAATGGTGTGAAAAGGCAAAAACATCCAGTATGCGGCAGTCCTGTGGGCGAAAATGCCTTGTTGATGCTAGAGGTCAGAGGAGAATGGGCCGACTGATTCAAGCTGATAGAAGAGCAACTTTGACTGAAATAACCACTCGTTACAACCGAGGTATGCAGCAAAGCATTTGTGACGCCACAACACATACAACCTTGAGGCGGATGGGCTACAACAGCAGAAGACCCCACCGGGTACCACTCATCTCCACTACAAATAGGAAAAAGAGGCTACAATTTGCACAAGCTCACCAAAATTGGACAGTCAAAGACTGGAAAAATGTTGCCTGGTCTGATGAGTCTTGATTTCTGTTGAGACATTCAGATGGTAGAGTCAGAATTTGGCATAAACAGAATGAGAACATGGACCACTGTGCAGGCTGGTGGTGGTGGTGTAATGGTGTGGGGGATGTTTTCTTGGCACACTTTAGGCCCCTTAGTGCCAATTGGGCATCGTTTAAATGCCACGGCCTACCTGAGCATTGTTTCTGACCATGTCCATCCCTTTATGACCACCATGTACCATTCTCTAATGGCTACTTCCAGCAGGATAATGCACCATGTTACAAAGCTCGAATCATTTCAAATTGGTTTCTTGAACATTACAATGAGTTCACGGTACTAAAATGGCCCCCACAGTCACCAGATCTCAACCCAATAGAGCATCTTTGGGATGTGGTGGAACGGGAGCTTTGTGCCCTGGATGTGCATCCCACAAATCTCCATCAACTGCAAGATGCTATCCTATCAATATGGGCCAACATTTCTAAAGAATGCTTTCAGCACCTTGTTGAATCAATGCCACGTAGAATTAAGGCAGTTCTGAAGGCAAAAGGTGGTCAAACACAGTATTAGTATGGTGTTCCTAATAATCCTTTAGGTGAGTGTACATACCAGCAATATAGTCCATTATTTACACTACAAAAGTTCAGGGGTCAGTAAGATTTTTTTAAATATTTTTGAAAGAAGTCTCTTCTGCTCACCAAGGCTGCATTTATTTAATCGTAAAAAAGTAATGTTGTGAAATATTATTACAATTCAAAATAAGTGTTTTCTATTTGAATATGTTTGTAATATGATGTAATTTATTCCTGTGATCAGCGCTGTATTTTCAGCATCATTCATCCAGTCTTCAGTGTCACATGATCCTTCAGAAATCATTCTAATATGATGATTTGATGCTCAAGAAACATTTATTATTGTTATCAATGTTGATGCTGCTTAATAATGGAAACCATGATAATTTTTTCCAGGATTCTTTGAATGAATATGAGGTAAAAGAGCATTTATTTGAAATCTTTTGTAACATTATAAATGTCTTCACTGTAACATTTGATAATTTTTCAGTGTAATGTGTCCTTGCTGAATAATACTATTAATTTCTTTAAAAATCATACTGGCCCCAAACCTTTGAACGGTAGTGTATGTTTAATAATGTTTTATAATTAATAAAAAGGATATATTTAAAATATTTATCTAAAAATTTTCCATTGAGAGATTAATTGTTGCAGTATAGTCACTATAATTTTGCTAACCATACAGATTTTGTGTTTGTCTCGTGTTTTTGCAGGCACCAGCTGAGGAAGCAGCTCAAGGGGAGGAAGTGGCAATAATTCAAGACAATCAGCACCAGGTCATTTTTCACTTTGGTCAATGTCAACATAAAGCAGATATTAGCAAGATAAAAAAAGGACTTTGTGAGCCAAATGGTGTAACCACATTGCTCAATGTGTCTGACTTCAGATGGACAGTCACATCATGAAGGTGGTGCAGCAAATTGTGAGCCAATCACACGGAGGCCACCAGATCATTGTGCGCAACGTGGCCGCCGACGAAACACCCGGCATCTCGGACTGCGGAGACACCATCACTATCGCTACACCAGAGAGTTTGACTGAACAGGTGGCAATGACACTTGCAAATGCCATTAGTGATGGCACCATCCTTACTACGACAACAGAGGGTGGCATCGAGACGCCCCACACCACAGTTACCATGGTAACAGACGAGAATATTGAGACAATCGAGCAAGAGGAGCAATACGTCATTACTTCACCTGATGAAATGGAAATCCAGACTGTGGTAGTGGTCTAAGTCACAGGTTTCGTTAAGTTAATAACTTATCCCAGTGGTGGTGTTGCATTTTCTCTGTGAGACTTTGTTTTGCAATGCATGAAAAAAGGTCTGATGGATTCCTAAATTTTGCTTATGGAACATTTCAGTGTTTAAAACTTTGTGTTTGGGTTTTAAACAGATTACTTTCAAGCTGCAGGTTACACTAATGAACTACTATGCCGTTTTCAATGGACAGTAAAACAATGTTTTTGTTCTATTCATTTGATTTCGGATATTACACACCAAGAATTATTGTACAGCTTTCATGGCAGTGATGCCGCCATACCAACATTTCTCTCCTGCTGAATGGCATATAATCATACACGACTATCATCTACTCATCATGAATATGTAACATAACACATTGCCACCAATTGAACAACTGGCAGGGAACGAAAGTACAAAATATGAAATATATTTTTATGCACTATTTTTTCAGTCATTGATCAGTTCTCATTTCTGCATATTTAGTGATGCACAATTTGCACCGTGTCTCCTAAAAGGAATATTCTGTGCGCAAAAAGCATGTTAAGCTTTACTGACAGCTTCTCTGACATATTTCATCCCCATTTTGATAAAATGTCTATGGGACAAGGTTTTCGTGAGGGTTTAAAATCAGAAAGAGCTAAAAATGTCTAAATATGTTCTTTTTCAATAGGAATTTCAATAAACTTTCAGTTACAACTTTATGACTTATGGAGACCGTGCTTTTCTGCAATTTCAAAGTTCATAATATAGACAGGAGTTTAAAAATGTGGATATGATTTTGGACAGTTAAGGTTAGTAAGTGTTTTTTTAACCACAGTGGTAATATTAACATGTATAATTAATTGTTTAATAAGTTGTATAACAAATGGCTGAAGGTATGTTTAATGTTTATGTTCATAGTAAATGTATTACTGTAATTTTTTGCTTATTTAAACAAACTGAGGGACTATATATATATATATATATATATATATTCCAGAATTGATATTAATTCATATTAAATTGCTTTATTTTAGTCCTTGCTTCTAGACGAGGCGGAGGAAATTTACATCTTTTATTAGGGCGATATGTGTTGTATTGCATTGTCAGATAAATCCCAACATATAGAGACTCTTTCACCTAGATATTATAACATAGAGACTGTCTGTTCCCCGAATTGGTAAATACAAAAAAACATCAAAACCATTCAACGGTAAAAATTTTATTGATGTCCAACAAATAAACAAAAATAATACAGATGAACAAATGATAAAGCTCGGGCTGCTGAATATTCGATCCCTTTCCCCAAAAGCGCTTACTGTTAATCATATGATTACAGATAATAATCTAGATGTGCTGTGTTTGACAGAAACCTGGCTAAACGACTACATTACTTTAAATGAGTCCACCCCACAAGATTATTGTTATAAACAAGCTTTCCTATAGCTCAAACAATAAGAGTGTGGCGCTAGCAATGCCAAGGTCATGGGTTCGATTCCCAGGGAAAGCAAGAACTGACAAAAAATAAAAAAATGTGTACCTTGAATACAATGTAAGTCGCTTTGGATAAAAGCATCTGCCAAATGCATAAATGTGATGTAAACATGAGCCGCATCCTGAAAGGTAAAGGGGGAGGGGTTGCTGTAATTTATAATATCTTCAGTATTACTCAGAAGTCTAGTTTCAAATATAATTCCTTTGAAGTTTTGGTGCTTTACGTAACGTTATGTAGTGTAATTGATAAATCCCATTTGACATTTGTGCTGGCTACTGTATACAGGCCACCAGGGCACAATACAGACTTTGCTAGAAAATCAGCAAATTCTTTGATAGAGTTAGTACTGGCTGCAGATAAAGTCTGCATGATTTTAATATCCATGCAGATAATGAAAAAGACGCATTGGGATCGGCATTTAGAGACATTCTAAACTCTATTGGAGTAAGGCAACACGTGTCAGGACCCACTCATCGCCTTAATCATACTCTAGACCTAATATTGTCACATGGAATAAATATTGAAACCATTGAAATTCTGCAGCAGAGCGACGACATCTCAGATCATTACCTAGTATCATGTATACTTAATTTAGCAAAGGCTGTAAAGCCGTCCCCTCGCTTCAAATATGGCAGAACTATCACTGCCGCCACTAAAGATTCCTTTTTAAATAATCTTCCTCATCAGTTTCATCTCCTCAGCAACCCAGAGAGCCTAGAGGAACTCGATTTTGCAACAGAAACTATTGACTCTCTCTTTTCCAGCACTTTAGACACAGTTGCTCCTCTGCGCTTAAAGAATATTAAAGAAAATAGTCCAACGCCGTGGTACAACGAGCACACCCGGGCCCTTAAAACAGCAGCCAGAAAAATGGAGTGCAGCTGGAAGAAAACAAAACTGGAGGTTTTTTCGCAATTCGTGGAAAGAGAGCATGATTGCATACAGAAAGGCCGTAAAAACTGCTAGATCTGCTTATTTCTCAACTCTCTTAGAAGAAAACAACCCCATCTTAGGTATTTATTTGAAACAGTGGCTAAATTAACCAAAAATAAAGCTTCAAATTCTGAAGTTTTAAACAGCACAGCAGCAATGACTTTATGAACTTCTTTATGTGCAAGATTGATAATATTAAGAAAAAAATTATAACCATGCAGCCGTCTACTACAGTGTCACATCAGCCAGTGCATTGTAGTGTCACTGAGGAACAATTCCACTCATTCACTGCTATAGGAGAGGAAGAATTGGCTAAACTCGTTAAATTATCTAAATAAACAACATGTATGCTCGACCCTATACCGACTAGGCTACTAAAAGAGATGCTTCCAGAGGTCATAGATCCTCTTCTTAATATCATTAATTCATCCTTGACATTAGGATATGTACCCGTTGATTTGAAAATACAGCTTTGTTTGTTATGATTGAATCACAGGACCGGATACCAGTCATTTGCCAAGAGATGGCTCTTATTTATTATTTTTGTATGTCAGACATTGTAGAGACATTCCTCCATTCCTCTACCCTATCCCTTCTCTATCCTCCCTCTGTCTCTCTCCCTCTACATCGTTGTCGTCTGTCTCTGTGTTCCTCTCTGATGTTGTCTTCTTCTCTCTGATCCGGGGCAATACACTCAATTTGGATATTATATAGAAGAACTCAGTAGGAAGAGATTTCCTTAGAAGGTAGAGAAATATATGCGTCCTAAAAATAGAGTGTATACTTCTTGCTTACACATGTACTTCCCATATCGGAATACTGTACATTAGTTGACAATACATCATAGAACAGATATATATACGTAATATAATATACAAATAGTATACGGAAAATATACTATTGCTGTTTGCATCAGTGGAAGCACATATTACATGTATGCACAATGCTGCATGTACTCACATTCTTGTATGGCCAAAATTATCTCATCCCATGTCTCTCCTTGGGACACAAAATACATTATACAAATAATTATGAAAATAATACAAAATAATACAAAAAAATAAAAATAACATTAAACAATGACTTTTATCTTCAGTACTGAAAACTTTTAAGTTGGCTATTATTAAACCACTTATTAAAAAAAATGCAACTTGATCCTACAGAATTAGTCAATTACAGGCCAATCTCAAATCTACCCTTCCTGTCAAAAATACTAGAAAAGGCAGTGTCCTCACAACTATGCTCCTTTTTAGAAAGAAATGGTATCTGTGAGGATTTCCAGTCAGGATTTAGACCGTATCATAGTACTGAGACTGCTCTCATCAGAGTTACAAATGATTTACTCTTATCCGATCGTGGTTGTATCTCTCTATTAGTGTTACTCGATCTTAGCGCTGCATTCGATACTATCGACCACAACCTTCTTTTGAATAGACTCAAGAATTATGTTGGCATTAGTGGAATTGCATTGGCATGGTTTAAATCATACTTATCTGACCGTTATCAGTTTGTAGCAGTAAATGAAGAGATGTCACACCGATCACAAGTTCAGTATGGAGTACCGCAGGGCTCAGTACTAGGACCGTTGCTCTTCACCCTGTACATGCTATCACTGGGAGATATCATTAGGAAGCATGGCATTAGTTTTCACTGTTATGCTGACGATACTCAGCTCTATATTTCTTTGCGCCCTGACGAAACTTACCAATTCACAAGATTAAGGGAATGCATATCTGATATGGATGACTAGTAATTTCCTGCAACTTAATTCAGAAAAAAATGAATTTCTAATTATTGGACCAAAATCCTCAGCAAGTAGTAACCTAGAATACTGTCTAACACTCGATGGCTGCTCTGTCAAGTCCTCGTCGTCAGTTAGGAACCTGGGTGTGCTCTTTGATACCAATCTTTCATTTGAAAGCCACATTTCTAGCATCTGTAAAAATGCATTCTACCATCTTAAAAGTATAAGAATATGCATATGCATTGAAAGCATGAACAGTTAGTTCATGTGTTCATGATCTCAAGGCTAGATTATTGTAATGCTCTACTGGGTGGTTGCCCTGCTCGCTTAATAAACAAACTCCAGCTGGTCCAAAACGCAGCAGCTGGAATTCTTACTAGAACCAGGAAGTATGACCATATTAGCCCGGTTCTGTCAACACTGCACTGGCTCCCTATTAAACATTGTATACATTTTAAAATCTTGCTTATTACTTACAAAGCACTAAATGGTTTAGCTCCCCAGTACTTGAGCGAGCTCTTAACGCATTATGCTTCATCACGTCTTTTGTGGTCACAAAATTCTGGCCAGTTGATAATACCTAGAATATCAAAATCAAGGCGGTTGATCCTTTTCCTATTTAGCGCCTAAACTCTGGAACAGTCTTCCTAGCATTGTTCGGGAAGCAGACACACTCTGTCAGTTTAAATCTAGACTAAAAACGCATATCTTTACTATGGCATACACATAAAACATTTTTAATTTCTATTACTCAAATCAGTTAATTGATTGTTAGGCTGCATTAACTAGGTCAGCCGGAACACTTCCCATAACACCTGATGTACTCATTACATCATAAGAAGAATGGCATCTACGCTAATGTTAGTCTCTCTGTTTATCCCAAGGTTTACTGCAGTCAGCCGGATCCAGGCCGTATCCAGATCAGATGGTGGACTTGCACCCAGACAGGACCAACGCATCCCTGAAGTTTTGAACTCTTGAATCTTGAATCTGAAGTGTCTGCAGAGACCGTGCCAATTAGTCTCCCCTCTGAAATTGCCCCATTGACACAACATCGTCAATAAACCTGTCTCCGGTGTGATGACTCCGATCCTTTGAATATTCCTATTTAATAATTGTTTAATCGACACATCATCATCAATAAACCCGTCTCTGGCGTGATGCCTCCGATCTTTCGAATATTCCGTTCTAATATGATTTCTGACCTGTAATGTTGCCAGAATTATAATCATGAACTGTTTGTTAATTGGCCAGAGGAGAACTGGCACCCCGATTGAGCCTGGTTTCTCCCAAGGTTTATTTTTCTCCATTATGCCACCTGATGGAGTTTTGGCTTGGCTTGTTTAGTTGGGGACACTACATTTTTAAACTAAATGTCCAAATAAATTTAATTACTAAACGAAATTAACTATATCAACTATATTACCGATGTGCCCATATTGTTGCTATATGATAATTGAAATTAGATGGATGACATCACCGTTTTCACCAGAGCGGCTGTAAAGCCGAATCTCATTCTGTTGCATTATTTTCCTGTTTAACACCGTGAAGCTGCTTTGAAACAATCACCATTGTAAAAAGCGCTATATAAATAAAGTTGACCTGACTTGACTATTGGTGAGTATTGCATGACGTCATATCTCTTACTAGTGGACATGAGAAAGTGAAAAATGGCAGATGGATCATTTAATAAAGCTAACAAAAATCGCAATACATAGCAATATCGAATCACAATGCTAGTAGAATCGTAATTCTTAAACATCACAATACATATCGTATCAGTTCCCTAGTATCATGATGGTATCCAATCAGGAGATGCGTGTATCGCCCCAGCCCTAACCATATATATTGAACCTGGAACATTCTTTTAAAGCTGAAGTGTCATTTTTCAATGTTAAATACTTCCTTCTTTTCACCCTGTTCTTTCATTAAGCAATAGATAGCTGCAGTAGTAGACGCTTCATTCTGGCAGATTGGGGGCATAATGAAGCTCTGGTCACCTTGACTCTATCGGTCCTCCCTCCCATCACATGCTGGAGTGCTTTGCCCCTTCAGGCCTTCACATATGCCCATATATAATGACACCTGTCTTTTATTTCCAGCTATAATTGAATCCCTGACTTGCTACTGATCTGTTGAAAAACAGCTAAGCCCTCTGGTTTGACATATTTCAGAGTGATATTAAATAGGATTATCTAGGGTCATCTTTTAGCATCAAATGTCTTTTAACCCACAGTTTAATGCCGTTGCACTGTTAACTCTTCATTATAAGTATTCATTTTGTTAAAGCTCACTGAACATTTATAGATTTTCAGGTCACATTTCACTCCATAATCAAAACACATACAAATAAGATTATATTTTACATAAAAAAGGACCATTAATCCTTTTTGTACATTCTCGTTGTAATACGATATTTAAATTTTATTCTTTATTTTACGTTGCTAAAAAAAGCAGAGTAAATGTATAACATTTGAACAAAACCAAAAGAATATATAAAACTCTTCTGTCTTTAGTTTTATATTTTATTTGTGTTTTGTTTAAATGTTTAGTTTTTTGTTTTGATTTTGATTTGTTTTTATTTTGTTTTTGTTTTATTTATATTTTTGTTTAAATTTTATATATTTAGTTCTTGTTTTGATTTTATTTGACTTTTTTTCTTTAATTATTTTATTTAGTTTTATATATTTTTGTTTAAATTGAATATATTTAGTTCTTTTTATTTTACTTGACTGTTTTATTTATTTTTTGTTTTGTTTAAATGTATTTATATATTTATTTTATTTAATTTTAGTTTTATTTAGTTTATATACATATTTGTTTTTTGTTATTTATGTAGTTTTTATATATTTTTTTTAGGTTTTGTATAATATTTATACATTTTTGTTCTTGTTTTGTTTCTTTTATTTTTGTTTGTTATATATTTGTTTCTTTTATTTGGTTTTAAATATTGTTTGTTCTGTGTAAGTTTATATATATATATGTATATGTATTAGTTATTTTGTTTAACTTGACTTAGTTTTATTTTTTATTTTGTTTGAATTTTAAATGTTTGCTGTTATGTTGACATGGTATTCACCCTTTTGCTCAAAGTTACTTGCAGCATATTTATTTACAGTAATTCACTGTACTTTAATTACTTCCCTGCATCCTGAGTTTAAGGGCACAATTGTGATGGGCTGTTGCTTTTTCTTTGCGGAGGTCAAACCAGCAGCCTTCTGGTTACCAGCCCTGAGCGCCACACATCTCCTCCTCACTCTCTGATGTCATGCTGTCAATGCTATTAATATCATATTAAATCATACCTCTCATTGCGGTGTTGGAGGTTAACCATTTGGCGTTATGAGACTTTTTTTTTTTTTTTTTTTTTTTTTGTGCTGCATTACGAGAAGTTGGAAGAATGGATCAGTTTCATAGAAGGGGGATTGGAGTTAAATGTACCAGACTATATCTAACTGTACCACAGCATCTCTGAGGATCTCTAATCGGAGCGCCATCCTTTGCTGCTCTGACAGGCAGTTTCTGGGTCAGTCCTCAGCCCTGAGAGAGGGCCCAATCCACCAGCATCACAGAGAGCGAGAGAGAGAGAGAGAGAGAGAGAGAGAGAGAGAGAGAGAGAGAGAGGGAGAGGGATGTATTTATAGAAAAATGGGGCTTCACTGTACCTTTTTCTTGCAAAAGAATCATTAAAAGACCCAGCTAGCTTGTCCCAGATTTCTGCTCGGAGCTCTGCGTGAGGGTTAGGACTGGACCAACTCAGTGGAGATGTAGAGCCACGGCTGCAGAGAGCTTGACAGCGCTCTCATGATCTACACTGGACTGATATCGTCATCGAAGGATCCTGGATGGAGACTAAACCTGCTGGATCGATTCCTTCACTGAAGGCTTTTCAGTAAAAATGGAGCAGTGACTTGTTGAGGAGGGTGATGAGGTGCTGACCTAATGTGACCTCTTAGAGCTTGACATCGATACCATTCAGAAGACCCAGAAACCATGATGAGAAGATTTCTGAAGAGCCAGAAGGGTCGTTTCTCTCTTCGCCAAAGCCGAACGGGATCCCGCAGTGCCTCCAAAGATTTCTGTAAGTTCCTAAAGCAGAACACAGAGCTCTTTAAGCTGCTGACTGCTGTGCTAGCCATATGCCTTTAAGCCATTAACTGACAAAATTATCCTTGTTTTTTATATATTATATTAAAGTTCATATATTTTATTGTATAGTTTAGATGCCGTATATATATTTCTCCAGTTTATTGATTATTCTTATGCCATTTTACCATTTGTGTTTCTTCACTTCCACAGACCCAAACCCTAACGTGCTGAGAGATTTCCCACTGAATATTGGTGCGTGAAGTAATTGCTTGACCTTTTTTTCTCTCTTTTTTTTTTCATCTGTTATTAGGTCACACAATCAACTGAACTGAAAAGTTCTGCTATTTTAGATACACCTAGAAGGGTGTAGATTTGGTTTGAATAGATGTGGGGATTTTGACAGTCTTCCAACATTTTATTTTATTTATATATTTATTTATATTTGGATAGATGGATGTATTGGTTTTGGGCAGATTTTGTATATATTTAAAGTTAGAATTCTATTCTATGCACCAGTGGAACAGTCACTAACAGTTTTACAGGCGGAAGACAGTTAAGCTCAAAGTTACAATGACATAGGACACTAAAGTGACCTTTCTAGTGACTCTGAAAAACACAAAGCAAAAGATGCCCAGGCTGCAGGAGGCATGAGGACGGCAGATGTGAACAGAGCAATAAACTGCAATGTCCATAATGTAAGACGCATGAGACGATGCTACAGGGAGACAGAAAGGACAGCTGATTGTCCTTTAAGTGCCAAGTATGTGACTATATGTCCCCTGAAATGTGTTTGAGAACTTACAAGAGACCCTTTTCACATTTGCCATAATATAAGAAGATACAAAGCATTAGTGTTATAAATGTACATACATAAAAAAAAAAATTAAAATACGAAACACTTTACAGGATTTACGATATTGATGACCATTAAAACACATCATCACAGTCTGTGAAAAGGGTCTAGTGTCTTGTTGGAAGAGTGGGGTATAAAAGTAAGGGATAATCCACGGCTAGCTGTGCATTAAACGATTTTAATGCACAACTGGAAGGCAAAGAACCGCCCTCCACGAAGTGCATTATAATTTTTATTATCCCACTTATTCCATGATCATTTGCCAACACTGACAACTTAAAGCTGGTATTGATGTTTGCAGCTCAATATTTGATTTATTTTCATCAGTTACGGCTTGTTAGATCCAGCATTCTGCCCGCTTTGAGTCAGACAGGGATAAATTAGTGCAAAAGATTGCATTTAATTGAATGAATGAACGAACTATAGCATTTATTTAAATTCATTCTCTCTTTGCATGTGTGAATTATCTGCGTCTGCTTAGTGTCTCTCTCGATTAATGAAGCAGTGAGTATACATAAAAAACAGCAATATAACCCTCGTTTCAGAGAAATGTAATGTATAATGTCGCGGGAGAGCGTTGATAACAAGTGTCTCCTGAATGTTTCTGTGTGCGCAGCATGATTTCTGCTCTCTGTGTGCGAGTGACGCTTGTCTGTGCGCACTTCAATGAAAACAGCGCATTAATATAGAACGGTGATTAAACTGACTGGAACTACCTGTGCATTAAACGGTTTTGTTGCACACATTCCAGCCAATCAGAATCGAGTATTCAGACAGACTATGGTATAATATATATATTGACACTTTCCAGAGCTGGGCCTTCCAGCAAATAACCAGGGTTGGCCAGAGGAATTTGGCTTTAAGCTGGGTGGAGATGGACCCAGTTACATCCTCTCTGTGGTGGAGGGCAGCAGCGCTTACATGGCCGGGCTGCAGCCAGGTGACCAGGTCCTGGAGATCGATGGGCAGAACGTCTCCTCCCTCAGCACCAAAGCTCTTGTCGCTCTCGCTCAGACCCTCAAGACTGTGCCGCCCAGCATCGGAGTCGTGTCTAGAATTGAACAGGTCAGTTAGTTTTTTATTGAGGTCATATTTTACTGTTAATAATAAAACATATCGATGGATGGATGGATTGATGATAGATATGGATGGATATATGATGGATATGGATATGGATATGGATGAATGGATGGATGGATGGATGGATTGATGATAGATATGGATAGATATATGATGGATGGATATATGATGGATGGAGATGGTTATGGATATGGATGGATGGATGGATACGGATACGGATACGGATACGGATACGGATATGGATATGGATATGGATGGATGGATGGATTATAGATAGATATGGTTGGACGGATGGATGGATGGATGGATGGATGGATGGATGGATGGACGGACGGACGGACAGACAGACAGATACCCTTGTTGTCTAAAAGAGAATTCAGATCTCTCTTCACTTTCCTTTGCTTTGGGTTGTGCACATCCTTGCCACCACAGCTGGACATTGCCCCAGGGCCTGACGGTCGTTTTGGCTTCACCATAGTGGGCGACAGTCCCCTGCTGGTGGAGGACTGCATGCCCAACTCTCCAGCCGGCCGGAGTGGACTGCGAGCAGGAGACTACGTAATGGAGGTGAATGGGATTCCAGTGAAACAGCACGAGACGGCGGCGGCCATGATCAAGGCCTCTCAGGGACGTACGCTGCGTCTGGGCGTGCTCCGCTTGAACCGCTGGCAGAAACGCACCAGCAGCAGCATGAAAGAGACCTATCAGAGCGGAGACATCGTGAGGCAGGACCGCAAGCACAAAGCTCTGGAGTTCAACAAGAAGGTAGGTCATAAAAGGCATGTAGAAATGGCTCAACTAGAACTCAAACCCCAAAAAGTTACCATATTTTCAATAGTGTTTCAAAGCCCACTAGAAAAAGTGCCAAGTGTAAAATTGTCTGTTCTGAATTTTTAATAGGTTGAAGAGATTTTAGGGGAGGAGCCTGAGGTGAAAGAGAGACTGTTTGATTTGCTGAAGCAGTATGCAAATGAGAGGGATGTTGAAGGGCTGGCATCCACACTTCCAGAAATACTGCTCACCGAGGAGCATCAGCAACTGATTGACAGCATCAGGTACCAATGAGCTTTCATGAATACAGTTATATGACCCGCCTTCTTTTTTCTAACCAATTCCGATTCATTACATTTTAAGTTTCCTCTTGGTGTTTGGATTGGTGACAATGCTGAATTTAATTTTTAATTTAATTTTTTAATTTTTAATTTAATTTTATTTAATTTTATTTTATTTTATTTTATTTTTTTATTTTATTTTATTTTATTTTATTTTATTTTATTATTTATTTTATTTTTATTTTATTTTATTTTATTATTTATTTATTTTTATTTTAAAAAAATTCTAACACTTTACAATAAGGTTTAATTAGTTAACATGAACTAACAATGAACAATACTTCTACAGCATCTATTTATCTTAGTTCATGTTAATTCCAACATTTACTAAAACATTTTTAGTTACATATTTTTAGTTATTTTATTTATTTTTCCAGAAAAAAAACTTTCAACTATCAAGTAAGGGCAAGCTCACACTACAGGACTGTAAGACTAGCTGAATTGTTGTGGTGCTCACACTACACAAGGTGTTTTGTCATAGCAGCGCACATACTACACAACACAACGCTGACAAGCTGCTCAAGACATTTGGTCAAAAGGCAGTCCCGACCAACGTTTTCTCACATAAATTCATAAACGGGGTTTTCCCGTTTGATTGGCTGGATCAGTTCCACCATGTCGTTGCATTGCATTGCACACACTACAAGATCACGTGGCGATACTACCATCAAACAGGTTTGAAAATATTGCGATGGATGGGTTGATGATAGACATGGATGGGTGGATTGATGATAGAGATGGATGGATGGATGGATGGATGGATGGATTGATATGGAGATGGGTGGGTGGATGGATGGATGGATGGATTGATATGGAGATGGATGGATGGATGGCTGGATGGATGGATGGATGGATGGATGGATTGATATGGAGATGGATGGGTGGATGGATGGATGGATGGATATGGATGGATGGATGGATGGATTGATATGGAGATGGATGGATGGATGGATGGATGGATGGATGGATGGAGATGGAGATGGCTATGGCTATGGATGGATGGATGGATGGATGGATTGATATGGAGATGGATGGATGGATGGATGGATGGATGGATGGATGGATGGATGGAGATGGAGATGGCTATGGATGGAGATGGAGATGGCTATGGATGGATGGATGGATGGATTGATATGGAGATGGATGGATGGATGGATGGAGATGGAGATGGAGATGGAGATGGCTATGGCTATGGCTATGGCTATGGATGGATGGATGGATGGATGGATGGATGGATGGATGGAGATGGAGATGGCTATGGATGGATGGATGGATAGAGATGGAGATGGAGATGGAGATGGCTATGGCTATGGCTATGGCTATGGCTATGGCTATGGATGGATGGATGGATGGATGGATGGATGGATTGATATAGATATGGATGGGCTCAGATCACGTCTCTGACCTGCTCATATTTAACGTGAGTTGGTGACCGCAAAGAGCACCGATTTGGCTGCGATCCGGAGGTTTTATTGCAGACCTTGGAAATCTGTCTGCAACAGCAAAATCTAGCCAAAAGTCATGTAGTATGAGCTTGCCTTAAAGGGATAGTTCACCCAAAAATGAAAATTCTGTCATTATTTACTCATCCTCAAGTTGTTCCAAACCTGTATGAATTTCTTTGTTCTGTTGAACACAAAAGAAGATATTTTAAACAATGTCGGTAATCAAATGATGATAGAATTTTCTTCAGAAGTTTGAATTCTCACTATCCCTTTAAAACTATCAGGACAGCCGTGAACAGGATACTTCTGTTATATTGAGAACTGTCTGAATTGTGTTGTCTGAGCTAACATTGTCCCACCTGTAGTGGAAATGAATGATGCTAAGAAAGTGTTGAACTGGATGGACTACCTCTTCTTGTCCCTCTCTGATTTTTTTTAAGTTCTGTAAGTTCTCATAATGTCTTTTCCTATCTAACAATAGAACAGGATAAGAGGACAAAAGATTATTTCTCTCATAATTTTCATTAAAATTAGAGTAACACCATCTTTATAGCAGTTGGAAACTTTGATCAATCCACTTTCGCATAAGGAGCAGAAAAGATACCTCCTTATTAATGCGTTCCTCTGAGTCATCTGACCTGATCTGATCCATGAGTTCAAAGCTGCAGTAATTCTTTCAACGTGGAGTGAAATGTTTCAAAAAATTCAACAGTTTTGAGAGCAGCTTTATGTAACATTCCTGTAAAATGTGCCATGTCATTATGGATTAAATCCAGTGAGCTGGATATTCTCTCCCATGTTATTTTCGTCTTTGTGGGGCAGCTGTCTAAGTTTAGCTTTATCTCACTCTTTAGTTTGTTTCAACATGCTTATTGAAATGTATTTCTGAACAATAACTTTTAGAAAAACTATTATCATAGATTATGTATTTCATAAATTCTTTAAAAATTTGATCGCAGATTAATAAAAATATGATTTGATTTTAATTAGATGGATCGATACGTAATTTCTCCGCTGATACTGATAGCTTATTATTCAGAATGATATCTGCCAATACCTATACTTTGTTTTTCTTAAGGAAAAGAAAAACCTCTCCCAACTAATGCTGTAATCTATACAGGGAACCTCTCATTTGGTACATTACTGTAATATCACAGGTTAAAATAGTCCAATGTATTATATTCAGCTGCTTTTTATTGTCAGGTATAATTACACTCAAATAAAAACTAAAATGTCAGCTCAGTTTGTCTTCATGACAAATTTATTCAATCATACAAATATAATTAACAGTAAATTAGCTTTTCTTCAGTGTTTTCGGTCTCGGCAAAAGAGCATATCGACTGCAAAGTCTCACGAGCACCCTTTTGAATCCTAATATGACAAATGGGACATGGACTTCACGTACACGCGCACATGGCAGCCATTGTAAGTCCACAAGACCGAGTGTCCTGTTAACTTTGAAAGCACAAGAAACATTTTGCAGTCTGACACGTTTTTCCACCTCCTTTTGATTGACGGCATATAATCGTCCCTGATCATCGACTGCTTTTTAAAAATTGGCTTTAATTGGCTGGTAATTATTTGACCAATACATCAGTGCCTCCCTAATTTTAATATAAAATATTATAAGATTTTAATTAGATGCATCGATACTACATTTCTCCACCAATACTGATAGCTTATGAGATCTACCCATACCGATAGGCTTACTTTGTTGTTCTTAAGGGGGAAAAATCTCCTCCAACTAATGCTGTAATACAGGGAACCCCCTCATTTGGTACATTACTGTAATATTACAGGTTAAAATAACAACAGAGCCCAAACTATTATATTTAACTGCTATTTATTTCTGCCCCCTTTTGATTGACAGCATATAATCGGCCCTGAGCATCGTCTGTTTTAAAAAAAAAATTTATTTCTTTTATCTGCCATCTATTATTATCTATTATTAATTCGATTTATTATTTGTTATTTAATATTATAGATGCATTTATTATTATTTATTATATTTTGTGAAAATAAAAATATCTTACTCTATAAGAAATATCTTTTCTCTTAGGTTTGTGGGCGTCAGCTCTGTCTCTCGCAGTAATAACTCGCTGATGAGGGTTTTTGTCAGGAGAATTTGACTCATCTCAAAGCTGAAAGGTTTTCAGTTTCACTAACGGAGCAGTTTTAACAGCCACCGCCTCGGGCTACCAATGAGGAATTATGCCTGTGAGCTTTACCAGATAAAATACGGTTTCATCAAGTATTTATCAGATGTTATGACTTAAAGTTAAACTCTCAGAAATAGGGACTCTTTTGGACCTCTCTTACCTTCAAGAAGAGTGAATTATGAAGAAGAACAGCATGCTCCAGATACCTAGATTCACACTTTTCATCAGCTTGTTCTGATTAAACCCTTGATAGCCTATCCTTGTATTATAAGGAACCATGAACGCCTTCTTTAGCAAGTAAGAAAGGATTTTTTGTATTTGCTTTGATTTGCTGTCATTTTTCATTGTTCAGAGGCAAGTTGCTCTTTTATGGGATATTTGTTGCATGTCTTTACTACCAGAAGACTATTGTTGATGGTGTTAGTTTTTAATATTGATCACATTTGACTTTCAGTTGAATAAAAAGATAGTAGGTTTGAATGCATGTTAACATCTTAGTGAGAGCATGACCTTTCTAGCTCATTTTCCTCGTTGATATCGCTTGTATTTGGCATGCATCACTGCATTTTCACCGTCCTTCAGTCCACTCGAGCGCTGACCAGCTTCTGTGCTGCGCTCTGTCCCTGCAAAAATTTGTTCTCCCCATGGAACCTCCCTATTTTTAAGCAGCCTACTTCTTGTAATAAATCTCTCTTAGGTCTGTGACGCACCAGAAGTTTGAACAAAATCCACATAACAACTTTCTTGATTCAAACTACAGCTGAGGTACAAAAAACCGGCTAGCTAGATTTTGGGACCTTAAATTCTAAAGGAATCAGTTCTTTGTGGCTTCAGGTTTTGCACTCAACTATGACATTTTATCTGGTTGGAATCAGTCGTGCAACCTCAAGAGTTTTCTGCTTTTGTCCCTGTGAACCTGGATACTTCAAGGATCTTCTAACTGGTGCACAATTATGTGGATCAGATTGAATAACTCGTTTTTTTTTTCCCTGAGTCTCCCACATGATGACCTGCCTTAGAAAATAGATACTGTCCCACTGGATATCCCTCTCTCTCACTCACTCTCTCCGTTCCTGCCGCACTCTTTCATTCAATTCTCTTTCTTCACCTTTGAAGCAGCTGCAACTTTGCCTCTCGTCTGCAGTTGAAGGCATCTGGTCTACCGTTCTGGATGTAGACTCCTTTCTAATGTTAAACTCCCCAAGGCAACCCAGCATGGCAACGTGGGCGACCTTGCCAAAGCTGACTCGATGATGACGTGACCTGAAGTTTCCTTCTTCATACATGTAACGTCATCGCTCCTCAAGTTGGCGCTAATCTCCTCATCTGGCCACTGGAGATCATGGCTTTTCCAACTGTCCTGTTTTATTCAGTGAACGATTATTTCAGCTCTATGAAGACTCCTGCACTGAGATCAAGAACATTGCATGGCTTCCTTGAGACGTAATTTAAAGGAGAGATGGGGCTCAGGCGTTTTCGGTAAGGTGAACCTTCTAGGATCATTCTCAGAGAAGCTAATTTCAGAAGTTGGGGGTTTGATTCATTTTCTGGGGAAATGTTGACTCTTTAATTAATTATGCAGTTTCAAGCATTATTGGACTTCTGGACAGCAAGTAGAACAAATATTAAAGCTTTGAGTTTCTTTTTGTTTTTGGCATTTTACTTCAAAATCATATCCTCCTCATTTGGCCTTTTTGTTGAACTTGCTTTCTTTTAATAATGAATTTTCCATCATTTTATGGCATTGAGAACTTATTAGGGGATGTTTATCAGTTTGTAAAGTGCATGGCATGCTTTATGCGATTATAGCTATGCAAAGAAGAAACAAAACAATTAGAAATGGGTGTAGAGTTCACTTGTGTTAATAGATGTCTTTTATAATTGAGACTCTTCTTCATTCCCACCTTCATTCATTTTGAAAAGTGTGTCCTTGATCCGTGTTCCCTCCCCTCTCTGACTCAGGGTTAATTTTAGATTTCCTTTGACCTCCTTCTAATTGAGGGCATCTTGAACTAAATAAAAGTTAACGTTAAGAGAAATGTGGATTTAAGTTGCATTAGGAGTTTTTGGGGAAACTTTCAAGAATTAATTCATTGATGAGAGTATGCACTTTTAAAACTTAAATTCTGTGGCACAGTTGTACTTGGGTACATTGAATTGTGAATGAATGACATGAAAAATATTAGTTTTGTTTTTGCTTGGATTGTAATGTCCAACATATGTTGCATGTGGAATGACTGAAATGCTTTATACAAACCGGGATAAGAGTAGAGTGTAGAGTGAATACGAGGCTATTATTTATATGTACAACTGCGGTATGTAATCTAATCTTCACTTTAGTAGTATTGTGATACATTTACAAGGGATAATTCAGTGTTTACAAATACAGGTTGCATATCTATTCTGATCAGATGATGCTAACAAAGGGGTTGGCCCACCCTTTGCAGCTATAACAGCTTCAACTCTTCTGGGAAGGCTTTCCACAAGGTTTAGGAGTGTGTTAATGGGAATTTTTGACCATTCTTCTAGAAGCGCATTTGTGAGGTCAGACACTGATGAAGGCCTGGCTCACAGTCTCCGCTCTAATTCATCCCAAAGGTGTTCTATCAGGTTGAGGTCAGCACTCTGTGCAGGCCAGTCAAGTTCCTCCACACCAAACTCGTTCATCCATGTCTTTATGGGCCGTGCTTTGTGCACTGGTGTGCAGTCATGTTGGAACAGGAAGGGGCCATCCCCAAACTGTTCCCAAAATGTTGGGAGCATGAAATTGTCCAAAATGTCTTGGTATGCTGAAGCATTAAGAGTTCCTTTCACTGGAACTAAGGGGCCAAGCCCAACCTCTGAAAAACAACCCCACACCATAATCCCCCCTCCACCAAACTTTACACTTGGCACAATGCAGTCAGGCGTTCTCCTTGCAACGCCAAATCCAGACTCGTCCATCGGATTGCCAGACAGAGAAGTATGATTCGTCACTCCTTGTGTTTGTAGATGCGTCTGCATGCCTAGTGCTTGATTTTATACACCTGTGGCTGTGGAAGTGATTGGAACACCTGAATTGAATGATTTGGAGGGGTGTTCCAGTACTTTTGGCAATATAGTGTATGTTACATTTACTTACCATAGTAATAATAGTAAATTATGCATAATTACATGCAACCCTATAACCCTATAGTAAGTAAATTATTTTAATTAATATTACTCAGTACTTAAATATATAATTACACTGTAACAATTACAGGCAAAACAAGGGGATCTAATTGCAGCACTTTTATTTCCTAAAACAAAAAATTATAATCTAAAACAAAGAAGATCACAGGAAAACATGTGGCAGCATAAACAACACAAGACAAAGAACTAAACAAACTGCGGTCTGTATACACACACAGGGCAAACAGGCAAGAAACAAGGTAAATAATTAAACACAGGTGTGACACATGAGGGAAATCAAAAACCATGGAAACTAATGATCTAGAAACAGTGCAAACCAACCAACAGGATAACAACTCAAACAATAAACAACGACTGAGACAAACCAACTCAAAGTACTACAGAAACAATGGCATTTCTTTTGTAACATACATGTCTTTACTTGGTCAGTTAAATGCATCCTTGGTGAATAAAGTATTACTTTATTTAATTTTTTTTTTTTTAAATCTTACTGATTGTTTGGTCTATGCTGATCATGTTAATATTAATCAATTGTTTTATTTAAAAGTGTCATGAAACCCCCCTGTTTTATCATTGGTCGTTCACACCTCAGATTTGAAAAATGATCAAAATTGGCGTGGAAAAGTGGGAGGTGTATAGGGTGGGAAGAGGGGAGACAACAGCAAATAAAACAACCAACAAAAAAAGCTCATTATATGGACACATGAATATTAAAATATGACAGAGTTGGGGACACTGTATTAGAAAAACAGTGCTAGCTAATACAACAAACTCAAACTAAAATCTTTAGAGACTACTTTCATTAGAGCAGGTGTCTCCAACCCTGCTCCTGGAGAGCTACCTTCCTGCAGACTTTAGTTCCAACACACCTGCCTGTAATTTCATGTAACCCTGAACACCTTGATTAGCTGCATCAGGTGTGTTTGATTAGGGTTGGAGCTAAACTCTGCTGGATGGTAGCTCTCCAGGAGCAGAGTTGGAAACCCCTGCATTAGAGACTACTAACAACTACCATGAACACATCAAATACGTTTTGATAAAGTATTCTTGCTTGTGTAATGCAATCTCGTGCATAATACAGCACAGTGATTGAATTAAATTAGTTTATTCTCCTGAATAATACGGAGAATCTTATGACGTAGAAATGTCATCTCTAGCTAGGGCAGCCAATCGCCACTCCGAATTAACGCATATACCTCACTTTTCCGAGACTTTGGTTCAACTTTGCCGGAAGAACGGAATAGCTCAGAAAAACTAAATAAAAATAACCACTTTTCTCTTAATAATAAACATGAGTATTATAGTTGTTTTCATTGATGTGCAACGTGTACATATCTAGCATCTCAAGCTATGTGTTTTAGGGTTTCATGACCCTTTAAGGACCTTATGTTTCCTTTTTCACAGTACACAATTTTGGTACTGTGTTGTTTCACCATTTGTTGCCCAAAGTAGAATCTGTGTCCTGCAGCAAAAGTACTTTTTGGAGCTGTGTGTGAGATGAGTGCAGCTGGAGGATTAACTGAAGCTCTTGAGCTGGTTCTGGGCTGTGAGTCCCCTCCTGATGCTGTGTGCTGTGATAGTGTCCTTGATATGGTGCATGGGATCATTCAGATTTATATGATGTCTTCGGTTTTCTGACGAGTCAAAATAGTCCAGTGGGTAATATACATTTGGTGGGTTATGCTGACGTGTTGACAGGCAGCATGCAAAATTTGCATTATTTGTGGTTGAATTATGTCAAACTCACAATATGTTTATAATAATAATAACACCTTTTATTTAATGGTGCCTTTCAAAGCACTCAAGGATACCGTTCAATATAAAGCAAGGCAATAAAAAGCATAAAAAACACGAACTTACACATCAATCAATCAATCATGTCATTAAAAGCTATTCTAAACAGAAAGTTTTTATCTGAACTTTAAACTGAGAAATTGAATCCAGCTGGCAGATGTTCAGTGGTAAAGAAATAAGCTTATAGATCATATTTTTCACCCAGATCAGAAAAAATAAGAAATTAAATTAATAAATGATAAAAGAGAAATTATATATTGCATACAGTGAAAAAAAAAAAACTGATTAAAATGATTATTACTGATAATAATGGTTATAATAGTAATAATTTGATTGTATTGAGAATAATCATTGAGAATAATGAAAATCACAAAATAAAATGACTATTAAATTGATTATTAGTGATAATAATGGTTATTACAAAAATGAAAATGCAATGAGAATAGTCATTGAGTATAATGACAATTACAAAATAAAAACAATCCAAAATGTTAATAATAAAAATAGGCTTAATTTTCTTAATAGGCTAATTCATTCATATGTGTTATTCATTTGGGGTGAAAAAAATATGACCCAGGCATTACTATTTGAAAACATTACTATTTTTATGTTTTTTGAAAAAAGTCTCTTATGCTCATCAAGCAAAAATACAGAAGAAACAGTAATATTGTGGAATATTATTATTATTATATTTAAAGGAACACGGGACTTTAGGGACTTTAGCTTATTCACCGTGTCCCCCAGGGTTAGATAAATCCATACATACCATTCTCATCTCCGTGCGTGCCATAACTCTGTCTGACGCACCCACCGCTAGCCTAGCTTAGCACAAAGACTGGAGGTAAATGGCTCCAGCTAGCCTACTGCTCAATAAGTGACAAAATAGCACCAACATTTTCCTATTTACATGTTGTGATGTGTATAGTTACATCGTGTACTAAAACCGACGGGAAAATTAGAAGTTTTTCTAGACCGATATGGCTAGGAACTACACTCTCATTCCTGCGTAATATCAAGGAACTTTGGTGCCGTACCATGGGTGCAGTGGCACAATGATATTACGCAGCGCCTGACTCTTTTCAGACAGAGTTATGTCACACACGGAGATAAGAATGGTATGTATGGACTTATCTAACTCTGGGGGATACGGTGAATAAGCTAAAGTCCCAAAAAGTCAGCGTGTTCCTTTAAAATAATGGTTAAAGGCAAGAGCACTCTGCACACTGCTACTGTCTAAGGATGAGAAAGTTTGACATGCCAACAAAACTGTCAAGTGTGGCAGAAAGTGGAAGCCTCAGCAGACAGTGAGGGAAGTGGATTTGTATTGGAAACATCAGGAAACCATCGGCATGGTCTGCCAAGCAAGACTGAGACTGGAAAACTACAAAGTTAAGAGCTGGAGTAAGGCAGATGCCAAAGGTAGGAGGACACTTGTGGTGAGAGAGGCTGTAAAAGAAGACCGGCTTGTAAGAGTAGTAGGGCTCGCCTCTCAAGGTCAGTGGATGCAATGGGATCAGGCACTTGAGCATCCATTGTCCTGGAAGGATCTCTGTAGGGCTGACCAGTGCAAGTTAATATTCGTCTTGCGTGCAGCAGCTGACCTAATACCAACTCCAAACAACCTAAAGATCTGGGGCAAAGACGAGGATCCATCCTGAAAGCAGTGTGGAGCAGCCCTGTGCTCCCTGATCCACATCTTCACAGGATGTCCCAAGGCACTGGGAGAAGGACGCTACGGATGGAGACATGACAAGGTCCTTGTTGCATTTGCCAAGTGGACAGACTTACAGAGGGTTAAAGCCAATAAATATCAGGCACCGTCACCCAGAGGAGTCAGTTTCCTAAGGCAAGGAGATAAGGTTCCAAAGTTAAAAAGAACTGACAGTGCCCCACCCTCTATTTTGTATCAAGCTTCTAACTGGGAGATGCAAGTTGACCTTAAAAAGAAGCTTGTCTTTCCAGAAGAGGTGGCGGTGACTACACTTCGACCAGACATGATTCTTCTGTCCAGGAGCAAAAAACCCATCTTTCTAGTGGAGCTGACTGTACCCTGGGAGGATAGGCTAGCCATCTCTCACGAGTTGAACGCGGCTAAGTATCAAGGTCTGATTGACGAGGCTTCTATAAAAGGATGAAATGCAGCCTAATAACTTCCTATCAAAGTCGGCTGCCACGGCTTCCCAGCTCCACCTGTGTGCTATTTCTTAGAGAAGCTTGGGTTGGAACCTAAACGACTGAGAAAGGCCATTGGGGAGATAGCAGCGGCAGCAGAGACTATAGCTCAAGGTGGTTGTGGTTAATGAGAGATCGCAGTTGGAATCCCTCTGCAGGTGAAGACTGATGTGGTCTTCACTGCCACACTCAGGTGAAGCGTTCATGTTAAGGGGCGAAACGTTCATGAGCCTGAGAAACCTGCTGAAGATGCAGAGGGATGTCCAATAATACCAGCGCTCTGACCACCATAGTTCCTGCTTGTGGCAAAGTATCAATGTTGGAAACAATTGTGCTGCTTTTTTATGACCTGTGATACTTTTTTTTCCCCAGGATTCTTTGATGAATAAAAAAAGTTTTAAAAAGTCAAGGACCAGCTTTAGTTTTGTGTATCTGTATGACAGGGTTGGTAGAAGCTAATGAGGATGTTTATAACTTTGGACTTGGTTTATGGTTTTAAAGGATGGTGAGAATTAAAAATTCTGAGATGGGTTGTATCTCAGAGGGGTAAAAGGCCCTTTCTTTTTCACTTTAATCATTCATCCTCCCAGAACTTCAAAATACCCATCAGGCATCTTTCAGAAGTCACCTGCTTACCTGCTTAGCTTTTGAAGTTGATCAAACAGGATATTTTTACCTGCCCCTCTTCACAGGGCAAAAAAAAAAAAAAAAAAAAAAAAACGCCTCTTTCCTTTCATAGCAGGTCACAAACATCTCCGTAATCCGGTGTAATTATAGCAGACCTTCTCATAGCTGTCCCTCCTCCTCCTCCTCCCTTTGCCTGTGTGTCTCTATCCAGTGTCTGTCTCAGTAGGCATGGAAGTGTTCACACGCCTGAACAGTTTCTCCTCTGTGACTCCGTCTGCTGTGTGTGTGCCATGTTTGTCAGGATCTTCATCCCTAAGAAGCACAGGCAGCGCTTTGATGAGATGGTCTCTCAGAGTTTGATCAGTCGGTTGAGGGGCCGAAGCTTCAGCGAGCACAGGAACAATCGCCTGCGGCGCAGCCGAAGTGAAGACCACCCCGACCGGCTGCTGTCTGTGTCCACTAGAGCCAGTTCTGTGCCCCGGACTGCAAATGAGGATGTGGTCATGCCTCCTGCCCGTGGCCTCCGCAAGACCACCTCTCTCATCGCAGGCCATTCCAGCGCCTTCTCTACACGCAGGTCAGTGAAATTGTCACTCTCAGAGGAATTACCTTTTCTGCCGTGGTAGAAATTTGAATCTCATTTCATATTCCAATAAATCAGTTAGGTTTACTTTAACAAATGTTATTTATTAATTTATTTTAATTATTCTTATTTTATTTATGCATTTATTTTATTTAGTTTTATTTGTTTTTTGTCAGAAAAATAAAGTTATTATGTGTTACATTATTAGGTTCATATAAATATAATGCTGAGTGATGGATGGATGGATGGATGTTTTTTGATTACTTATTTGGATCCCCATTAGCTATGCCCAAGAGCACCACTATAGTCTTCCTGGGGTCTGCAAACAACACTTAAAAACATATATTATTAATCATCACATACAAAAAAAAAAACATTAAAAATACTCTTGGATGGATGGATGGATGGGCCATCTACCTCTGTAAATGCCATCTATCTATGCCTGTAAATGCTAGGGATTTTATGTCACTGCAATATTTCACTCTTATAATTCAATGTATATACAGTATGTATGTTGTATGTATGTATAATATCTATATAATAACTATTTTCCAGCAATATAAAATTCATATTATTTAAATAAAAAGTCAGCCTGCATTATATAAATAATCAAGATATTCTACTTGGAATTTTTTAAAAGATATTTTTTATTTCTTCTCCCCATTGTGTTTCATTAGGACAGTACGCGTGTACAAAGGGAACCAGAGTTTCGGGTTTACTCTGCGTGGCCATGCTCCAGTCTGGATCGACTCTGTAATACCAGGTATAAAATGAACAAAAATGTTCATGGTTATAAGTTAAGTCTCTTCAGTGTTAAAAGATTTGATTAAACCTTAGAATTCAAAGGTTTTACTGTTGTATATATATGTCTGCTTTTTTCTCTAAACAACTTTTAAATGAATTGGCTTTCTTTTTACATTTGTTGTATGACAGCAAAATTATTGTTGTTCTTCAATATTTTTCTCAGAGTAGTATTTTCAAACGTTCTCGAACTTCCGTCTTCATAAGGGAATGGCTTGTGTCTTGTGGAGCATTTATTTTCGTTGACATCCTACAACAAAACAAGGGTACTTTAGAAAGATAAAAAAATATATATTTTGGACATGAAACGAGTGAAGGGGAGTGCAGATGACGTGAATGCCGAAATCATTAAAGTTCTGTCATTTCTGACTCATGTCGGCAAAAACTGGCAGTGTGCAAGAACAGCAGGAGACGAGAGAGAGAGAGAAACAAGAAGACACAACAGAAGATTCTCCATAGGCTGAGTCAGAGGGGCACAGGTGGTAGAGCTCTGTTTATCTAGCACAAATCCTTATAGATTCACATTTTTCCCACAAGAAGTGCTCAAAAGCCAAAAAGAGGCATCCATTCTTGGGCAGGATGTGACAAACGCCCAAGCTTGACTTATAGATCTCACGTAATTTCAAAGGCCATCTCATGAGCACAGCTTAATCTCAGTTGGAGCCCATATGATCTGCCGTCAATAGTTACTTTCTGCTTGGTTTCTTGCCATTCCCCCACCAGGCAGCCCTGCTGAGAAGGCAGGTCTCAAACCTGGAGATCGCATCCTGTTTCTCAATGGGTTGGACATGAGGTGAGGCTTGTGGTTGGGTTGCATTGGAGTACATTGTTTTTATCCTAATGTGGAACTGTAATAGAGTTTATAGCAACCATCACTATTATTTTTATGCATAGGGTGGGTTAAGGATTTGAACAAACTCCTAAACATAAGTATTAAACTCTTTCCACACTGTTTTGAAAATAAATATATATACAAAAATCATCTGTCTTGCTAAGTAAAGGTGTGCTGGTACTTCTCAAAACCATCAGACCTGGTGGATGATAAAACAGGCAAAATAGTCCCATAGAGATCAGAATATGGGGTGGGTGGGATCTTTTGACCAGTTAGTAGCTATCTACAACCCCCTAGCAACACCCAGAACACCCTAACAACCACATAGGAGCACAATAACTAACAACCAGAACTCCTTAGTATCCACCTAGCAATGTCAGGGTAACAATGCACAACATTGTATCATCTCAGTAGTTAATGATTCAGTTCTCTTTGTTACATTGGTTACAGCAAGATATAATTGGTCAAGTAGACCCCTTGTGATAAAATGTAAGTTCTTGTTTATAATCCAGTAAGTTAATGTGTCTTGTTGTTGTGCATCTTCTCAGGAGCTGTTCACATGAGAAGGTGGTGTCTATGCTGCAGGGGAGTGGGGCAATGCCAAGCTTGGTGGTTGAAGACGGCCCGCCAGCCTTCACCATGACTGAACCAGAGCAGGTGGAGGTTTCTCCCCGCTCCCGTGCTCCTGTGCTCAGCTCCCTGCAGTGGGTCGCTGAGATACTGCCTCCCAGTATCCGAGTACAGGGCCGCACCTTCAGCCAGCAGCTCGAGCACCTTCTTACGCTTCAGGAGAGATACACTATTTGCAAGGCCCTGGAGGCCTTTTTCCAGCACAGGTGAAGGACTTGCCCATAACATTTAGAAAAAGAAAAAGTGTATTCTTAGATGGAAATGTTGCGTTGCTTACATTTCTGAACATTGTGTGAAACCTGATTTGATTAATTTTTCTTCTGGGCCATTAGAAATGTAGACACTTTGATTGTGGACGTCTTCCCTGTGTTGGACACCCCAGCAAAACAGGTGATCTGGCAGTTTGTTTACCAGTTGCTGACCTATGAGGAGCAGGAACACTGCCAGAACAAGATCTCCCGCTTCCTTGGCTATAAAGTCACACGTGAGTCCTACTTTCTGGTCATTCCTCTTTAGTCTGTAGAGAATATATGTATGTATGCCTGCATGTACTTATTATCGATAGTACCAACAACAGATCCTGAGCCTCCTGCCCATGAGCCTCACCGTCGCAGCAGCTCCATGAAGGTGACAGGAACCACCTACAGGAGCAGTGTGAGGGGACGCAGCTCAGATGATCTGGTTATCGGCACTCACCTGGGCATGGGTAGGCTGTCTTCAAACACTATGTTGTATTACACTGCTAATGTTATAGCATAGGACAGTGGTTTTCATTTTTTTTATACCAGTGACCCCTAAATATGAATCTTACTGTAAAAAAAAAAAAACTAGGTCTGTCTTTAGTCAAAATAGTGGCTTAATCTCAGTCTTTAAAAAAACAAAATTTGGTAAGTATGTTTAAAAAATTGCTGTTATTTTATTTACCTTTAGCAAAATTCTCAATAATTGTCCTCTAACCCCCTAGCATCTGGAGGTCTGGCATGCGGGCATGAGTTCAAATTAAATGTTTATACATGAAATGCAACCTACACTATATTGCCAAAAGTATTGGGACACCCCTCCAAATCATTGAATCACTTCCATGGCCACAGGTGTATAAAATCAAGCACTAGGCATGCAGACGCTTCTACAAACATTTGTGAAAGAATGGGTTGCTCTCAGGAGCTCAGTGAATTCAAGCGTGGTACCGTGATAGGTTGCCACCTGTGCAATAAGTCCATTCGTGAAATTTCCTCACTACTAAATATTCCACGGTCAACTGTTAGTAACAAAGTGGAAGCAATTGGGAACAATAGCAACTCAGCCACGAAGTGGTAGGCCACGTAAAATCACAGAGTGGACTCAGCGCATGCTGAGGTGCACAGTGCGCAGCAGTCTCTAACTTTCTGCAGAGTCAATAGCTACAGACCTCCAAACTTCATGTGGCCTTCAGATTATCTCAAGAACAGTGCGTAGAGAACTTCATGGAATGGGTTTCCATGGCCGAGCAGCTGATTCCAAGCCTTACATCACCAAGTGCACTGCAAAGCATCGGATGCAGTGGGGTAAAGCACGGCGCCACTGGACTCAGTGGAGACGGGTTCTTTGGTGTAACGAATCACGCTTCTCTGTCTGGCAATCTGATGGACAAGTCTTGGTTTGGCGGTTGCCAGGAGAACGATACTTACCTGACTGCATTGTGCCAAGTGTAAAGTTTGGTGGAGGAGGGGTTATGGTGTGGGGTTGTTTTTCAGGGGTTGGCCTGCTTGGCCCCTTAGTTCCAGTGAAAGGAACTCCTAATGCTTCAGCAAACCAAGACATTTTGGACAATTTCATGCTTCAACTTTGTGGGAACAGTTTGGGGATGGCCCCTTCCTATTCCAACCTATTCCTATTATTGACTGCGCACCAGTGCACAAAGCACGGCCCATAAAGACATGGATGAGCAAGTTTGGTGTAGAGGAACTTGACTGGCCTGCACAGAGTCCTGACCTCAACCCGATAGAACACCTTTGGGATGAATTAGAGCGGAGACTGCAAGCCAGGCCTATCAGTGCCTGACCTCACAAATGCGCTTCTAGAAGAATGGTCAAAAATACCCATAAACACACTCCTAAACCTTGTAGAAAGCCTTCCCAGAAGAGTTGAAGCTATTGTAGCTGCAATGGGAGGCCAACTCCACATTAAACCCTACAGATTAAGAATGGGATGTCATTAAACTTCATGTGTATGTAAAGGCAGATGCACCAAAACTTTTGGCAATATTGTGTGTGTCTATATATATACAAACCCGATTCCAAAACAGTTGGGGCACTCTACAAATTGTGAATAAAAAAAGAATGCAATCATTTACAAATCTCATAAACTTATATTTTATTCACAATAGAATATAGATAACATATCAAATGTTGAAAGTGAGACATTTTGAAGTGTCATGCCAAATATTGCCTCCTTTTGGATTTCATGAGAGCTAAACATTCCAAAAAAGTTGGGACAGGTAGCAATAAGAGGCCGGAAAAGTTAAATTATCATTATATTATTAGGTCAACTGGCAACATGATTGGGTATAAAAAGAGCCTCTCAGAGTGGCAGTGTCTCTCAGAAGTCAAGATAGGCAGAGGATCACCAAATCCCCCAATGCTGCGGCCAAAAATAGTGGAGCAATATCAGAAAAGAGTTTCTTAGAGAAAAATTGTAAAGAGTTTGAAGTTATCATCATCTACAGTGCATAATATCATCCAAAGATTCAGAGAATCTGGAGCAATCTCTGTGCGTAAGGGTCAAGGCTGGAAAACCATACTGGATGCCCGTGATCTTCGGGCCCTTAGACGGCACTGCATCACATACAGGAATGCTACTGTAATGGAAATCACAACATGGGCGCAGGAATACTTCCAGAAAACATTGTCGGTGAACACAATCCACCGTGCCATTCGCCGTTGCCGGCTAAAACTCTATAGGTCAAAAAAGAAGCCATATCTAAACATGATCCAGAAGCGCAGGCGTTTTCTCTGGGCCAAGGCTCATTTAAAATGGACTGTGGCAAAGTGGAAAACTGTTCTGTGGTCAGGCCAATCAAAATTTGAAGTTCTTTTTGGAAAACTGGGATGCCATGTCATCCGGACTAAAGAGGACAAGGACAACCCAAGTTGTTCTCAGCGCTCAGTTCAGAAGCCTGCATCTCTGATGGGATGGGGTTGCATGAGTGCGTGTGGCATGGGCAGCTTACACATCTGGAAAGGCACCATCAATGCTGAAAGGTATATCCAAGTTCTAGAACAACATATGTTCCCATCCAGACGTCATCTCTTTCAGGGAAGACCTTGCATTTTCCAACATGACAATGCCAGACCACATACTGCATCAATTACAACATCATGGCTGCGTAGAAGAAGGATCCGGGTACTGAAATGGCCAGCCTGCAGTCCAGATCTTTCACCCATAGAAAACATTTGGCGCATCATAAAGAGGAAGATGCAACAAAGAAGACCTAAGACAGTTGAGCAACTAGAAGCCTGTACTAGACAAGAATGGGACAACATTCCTATTCCTAAACTTGAGCAACTTGTCTCCTCAATCCCCAGATGTTTGCAGACTGTTATAAAAAGAAGAGGGGATGCCACACAGTGGGAAACATGGCCTTGTCCTATCTTTTTTGAGAGGTGTTGATGCCATGAAATTTAAAATCAACTTACATGAAAATGATACATTTTCTCAGTTTAGACATTTGTCATCTTTTTGTCAGACATTTGTCAGACATTTGTCATATGTCATCTATGTTGTATTCTGAATAAAATATTGAAATTTGAAACTTCCACATCATTGCATTCTGTTTTTATTCACAATTTGTACAGTGTCCCAACTTTTTGGAATCGGGTTTGTGTGTGTGTGTGTATATATATATATATATATATATATATATATATATATATATATATATATATATATATATATATATATATATATGAAATACAGTTCATGAAAACAGCACTGTAGACTGTACTGCAGCACTGTAGATTATTGTAGAAACCGAAATGAGAGTTGTTGGGCTATTTTCTTTTTTCATAAGGAATTAGCACTGAGCAAATGGAGGTGGCGCCTATGAGACTGACTCCTGGAGAGAGACAATCAGGGGATGGAACATCCTTACCAGAGACACCCAACAATCTGACTAATGTGAGCGCTCTTCTTTCATTTGTACAAGTTTGCAAACATTGAAATTACGAAAATGTACATATCCTGTAGCCCAAGACTGGTTGCCCACTGAAGCTAAGCAGGGTTGAGCCTGATCATTACCTGGATAGGAGACCGCCTGGGAAGACTAGGTAGCTGCTGGAAGAGGTGTTAGTGAGGCCAGCAGGGGGTGCTCACCTTGTGGTCTGTGTGGGTCCTAATGCCCCAGTATAGTGATGGGGACACTATATTGTCAAAGACCACTGTCCTTCGGATGAGACTTTAGACTGAGGTCCTGACTCTCTGTGGACATTAAAAATCCAAGGATGTCCTTCGTAAAAGAGTAGGGGTTTAACCCCGGCATCCTGGCCAAATTTGCCCATTGGCCTCTGTCCATCATTATAGCCTCCTAATCCATATATACTACATATATGCTTCATCTCTCTGTCTCCTCTCCACCAATCAGCTGGTGTGTGGTGGGCGTTCCTGTGCAATATGGCTGCCATTGCATTATTCAGGTGGATGCTGCAAATTGGTGGTGGTTGAGGAGATTCCACCTAAAACATTTTGAGTGCAGAGAAAAGCACTATATAAATGTAACAAATTATTATTATTTATTTATATTAACAACCTAGTCCCTGTGCTCTGTCTAGCTCTCAGCTGTGTATGCCGAGCTGGAGAATGTCTATGCCGGGAAGAGATCCAAATCCCTGAAGAGTCGACCTCCTCCTGCTCCTGACACTATGGTCAGCGTGGATGTCTTCCCGCACACTTCCTCACAATCTGTCAGGGCACACTCTTCCTCTCCTTCTGTTCGGGCCACTTCAGGTACATGACAGGTTTTTGATTGCCATTGTAGCTTCTGATTATCTAGAATGTTCTTGTCATTTATCTGTGTAATAGGTGACAATTTCATCCAAGGCTAATATAAAAGACATTTTATCTTCCTAACCATTGTTTTTTTTTATCTTCATCTCTCAGGTAGCCGCAAATCTACATCATCGCAGCCTGTGCCTCCTCCTCCGCCACCTCCTCCTCCACAGCCTGACTCTTGGATGCAGGAGCCTCCCCTCAGTCCTCAGTGCCCCTGTTACCCTCCAGGTCTTCCTTCTCAAACAAGTGCTGAGTCCAACCCCTACATCAGTTTAGATAGCCCACCTCTCTCTCCACCCTCTCCTCCCGACTACCCTCCTAGTCCACCCATTCGCAAGAAGCGCTATACCTTCTCGCGTCCACCCCGTACCCCAGACACAGATCTATTCATGGAGGCTCTGAGTGAACAGCTAGGACAGCAGTTATCTGTGGATGACTTCCTGTCACCAGAGAATGACTATGAAGAGGTTTGTATATTAGAATGGTTAATTGGTTTGATATTTGCTTTTATTGTTGTGACAATACTTAATTGGCTTGACAAGTTCAGTGGCTAATCTTAAATGGTCTATTGAGAAACCTAATGCCATTTGTATGTTTTACTTCAAAATAATACCAGGATCTTGTCCAGATGACTTTCCAGAATGAGGAAGAGGAGGTAGAGGAGGAAGAGGAAGAGGAGGAAGAGGAGGAGGAGGAGGAAGAGGAGGAAGAAGAGGGTCCGTACATGCCTCCCGAGCTAAGCAGTCCAAGCGAAGTGCATAGTAGCAGCGAGGATGCCAGTTCTCTCACCTACTCCTCCAGCTCTGAGCACATTCCTCCACCCCCTCTGACTCCTCCTCCCCCTCCCCCTGTCCAATTCAATGACCAAGGGGGTCATGCTGGATTCACCCCTGAACACACACCCCGACAGTTGACCATCCGTCGCCACCCCGGACCTCCTCCTCCGCCTCCGCCAAGGGCTAACCCGCCTCCCAAACGACAGTCCATTCACAAGGTGTTGCCCACACGTGATGAGCTGGTGACTCCACACCAAGTCCTTCAGGAGCACCATTCACTTCCAGTTCAACCAACAGCCAGCCACCCTCAGCAACCTCAGCAGCAGATGCACCAATCTCTGCCCCCTATGCCCTCTCCAGAAATAAACCAGTCATCCATCCCCAGTCACACAATCTACGAGATGCAACATCAGGTTAATCCAGCTCACCAGGTTCATCAGCAACACCACCAGATGCAACAGGATCACCAGATGCATCCAATGTATCAAAATAAACCAAGTCACAAATCTCAGTCAATCAAAGTTCGTCAAAGCCATCACTCACACCAGACTATTCAGACTCAGCTCTCTAGTTCTATGGATAGACTTGATAGGATTGAAAGAAAAGAACGCTTGGATAGACATATCTATGAGATGCAGTCCCAACCCTTGCATTCAGATCAACAAATACACCATGCTTATCAGATGCATCAGAGTCATCAGGCTCACCTCTCAAGCTCTATGGATAGACTTGACCAATTGGAGCACATCCAGCGCTTGGAACGCTTGGAGCATTTGGAGAAAATTGAGAGACTGGAAAGGGCTGATAGACAAATGCACAGAGCACACATGGCTCAAGCTGTTTCTCAAGCTATTCAACCATCTCTGCAGACTCAGCAACAGTACCACCACCAGATGCATCAAGCTCATCAAGACTATCCACCCACCCAGCCTCCTCAGCCAACCCGCCACATTCACCAGATTGAACACATACACCAGGTTCAGCCTATCCAGTCGGCTCCTCAGTACCACCAGATCCACCAGCCCCACCAACCTAACCAGACCCAACAGATTCTGTCAACCTTCCAACCTCATCCTTCACAACAGCAGCTTCAGCAGCAACAGATACAGCAGCAGCAACAACGTCAGCAGCAGCAGATTCAACAGCAGCAGCAGATTCAACAGCAACAACTTCAGCAGCAGCAGATTCAACAGCATCAACAGCTTCAGCAGCAGCAGCAGATTCAACAGCATCAACAGCTTCAGCAGCAGCAACAGCTTCAGCAGCAGCAACAGCTTCAGCAGCAGCAACAGCTTCAACAACAGCAACAGCTTCAACAACAGCAAATTCAGCAACAGCACGTTCAGCAGCAACAACAGATACAGCAACAGCATCGCTCAACCCCTCAGATTCCCCCCGTTGCACAGACCAGGCAGAGCCCTCAACCCATGTACCATGAATATCGTCATCACCATCTCCATCATAGCCACAATGAAGACCAGTCCCAACCACCAAGTACAAACCAATCTCAAACTCACCACCCCACTGAAGGGTCTACTATGGAGCCACCTCCTCCACCACCTTTACCCCCACCTTGCGTGCCTCCTCCTCTACCAAAGGCCTCACCACAAAAATCAGATTCCAGTCATATGAGTGTAAAGAGGCTACGCTGGGAACAGGTGGAAAATTCTGAGGGAACCATTTGGGGACAGGTAAAGTAGTTTGCCATGAACCCAGCCTGAAAAGCTGAGTGTTTGTGTAGTTAAGAGTTGTTTACGTCTCAAATAGCTATTATTAGAGATTTATAGCATTTACTCTTGACTCAATACATTTTGACAATATTCAAGCAATATTCAAGAGCATAAGGCATTCACAACTAACAATCCTCTAATAGTTGGAGGAGACCTTGAAAGGAAGTAGTATGCTATTTGAAACACACACTGCAGTCTTTGGTAATGGGGAAAATTTCATGTCATGTGTTTGTCTCATTCCATTAGAATGAAGTGTGTAAGGACAGATGTGTTTTCTCACTGCAGTTGGAAGAAGACTCTGATTATGACAAGCTGAGTGACATGGTGAAATACCTAGACCTGGAGCTTCATTTTGGAACACAAAAGAACCCTGGTGAGTAAAGTGTGAGAAAAGTTATATGTATTCGTTTCCTGGCTGATGAACAACAGGCTGCTGACCAGCTGACAAGAGGCAAACACCCCCCACTTAAACCATCAAACCAGACCAGCTTAATCAGCTGGAGGCCAGATAACACCAGCAAACCTATTGTTTTAAGCTGTTTTTACTTCAGGCCAATTGCTCTCTATATCTTTAAAAGAGAAAGATACAGTGTGGTCCATAGGTTGTAGGCAACATTTGTTATTTGTAGAGTGTACTGAACTCCTGTAGAGTGTACTGAAGTGTAACAGAGGTCAGCTAGTAAGAGCTGTGCATGTAAATCTCACTCCCCTGATCTCAAGAGGTACACTAGAGGCTGACGCTAGAGACTGCAGTCTTTAGCGTCCTTGTTAGCGTGCCTGCCTCCCATGCCGGTGACCCGGGTTCCAGGCCCACACAGAGTGGGGTGGGTAGGACATGAGGGGTTACACAAGGATAATGAAATATTTCTGTGTCTTATAATACTTAAAAGCACAGTAATATCCACCATTTAAAGTCAGAAAATGAGGAACACCTGTGAATCTGCCCAGAATGGTCTGTCCTTGAAACCCGAGTGTTCAGGCAACAAGAGCCATAGTAAAAGAGGACACTAAGATGCCTACGGCAGCTCTAAAAGCATTACAGTCCTCCTTGACTGAGACAACAATAGCCTGCACATATCATAAATCTAGCTCGAACTGAAGGGTTGCAAGAAGAAAATGGGCTCTCAGCTTGAAAGACCTTGAGAAAACCTCTTTATAGCACATCTTGTAGAATACATAAAGATATAGAGGAAGATTCTAAGGTCTTACATGATGGAAATGTAACTTCTGGGTCAATGAGCTGTTTGCCATTGACCTTTAATATAAATCTATAAAACATTTAGCCGTTTTTCCACCACTGAGCTGAATGGTTCTAAGGTTCCAGTTATATTTCCACTTAAGCTTGGTTCGGCACAGCACGATTACAAACCGTTCTCAGCCTGGAATTCTCAGTTAACGCAAGTTAATAATTTCCAGCTGGGCCAGAACGGCATAGAATGGAAAGGTTTAGCCCGATGGTGGAAAAGTGGCATTTGATTGTTTATTTTAATTTTTTTGTTAATCTAAACCCCATAAAGAAATATCCAGGGAAAATGATTGTCTCACAAGTCATGCCTTTAATCTTTTAAGCACTGGTGTTGATCTCAAGTTACGTCAGAAAGATGAACACTACCACAATGTTGTAATTGCCAGTGGTAAATGTCTTTACGCCCAGACTTTCCGCCTTGCAGCATGAAATGGTATTGGTCATAATTAATTTTTAATTGCAAATGTTGGCTGTAAAAATTATTTTTGGTTTACTGTGGATGAAGAATGGGGGTAAAGCTTGCCAGAAAGCACTTCTCCAGTCTATGAGGAGGCAGGCTTGTATGACAACTATGTTTTCCTATCATGTCCAACCAAAATCACTAACAAGCTCATATGTAGGAACTTCCCAAGAGGACTTGAAGGTCTTACACCTGACTATTCTTTTATCAATTGACTCAATGCTTATCCTCATAAGTTCTTTTCACTCACGGTACGATTCATGTCTCAGTTTCTCTTCCAGAACTCTCACCTCAGGTGGAGACTTTCAAGAAGAAAGATGTGGTGGAGATTCTCTCCCATAAGAAAGCCTACAATGCTTGTGAGTAGCAAACGATGATTCAAGTCAAGGTATTTTATCTCGTTGTCCTTTTTCGGGCTGTAATGGACTGAAGAGTTCAGTGGAGTTTACTTGTAAATGTTTAGAGTGCTTCCCAGTCAAGTATTTACTGTTTTCTGGTTTTAAATTAAACTTGACAACAGCATGTTATTTTCGCTTACTGTCCCAACTGTTAGCTGATGAGCTTCCTTGCTTTTATCCATTAGCATACAAGCACATGGTCCTTGTACACTTTATCATCTCTTCTATAATTTCTATAGCAATCTTGATTGCCCATCTGAAGCTGTCACCAGGCGAGCTACGCCAGGTGCTGATGACGATGTCAAGCGAACGTTTGGAGTCACCACATATTAAACAACTGCTCCTGTATGCACCAGACGATGATGAGGTCAGACAGTACGAGCAGTTCAGAGATGACCCAAGCAAACTCAGCGAGCCTGATCAGTTTGTCCTACAGGTACATGATGAATAAGAGGTGTAATGATAGAGATTGATGAATAAATTATTATTTTGTTTTAGCAGGATGTTTATCATTGTTTTGTTTTTTTTGTTGCACTATTACTATGATTATACATCAATCAGGCATAACATTATGACAGGTGAAGTGAACGGCACCTGTTAGTGGGTGGGATATATTAGGCAGCAAGTGAACATTTTGTCCTCAAAGTTGATGTGTTAGAAGCAGGAAAAATGGGCAAGCATAAGGACTTGAGCGAGTTTGACAAGGGCCAAATTGTGATGGCTGTCATGGGCGGCCAAAGCTCATTGATGCACGTGGGGAGCGAAGGCTGACCTGTGTGGTCCAATCAAACAGACAAGCTACTGTAGCTCCTATTGTTCAAGAAGTTAATGCTGGTTTTGATAGAAAGGTGTCAGAATACAGGTTGTTGAGTATGGGGCCGCATAGCCACAGTCAGGGTGCCCATGCTGACCCCTGTCCACTACCGAAAGCACCAACAGTGGGCATGTGAGCATCAGAACTGAACCAAGAAGCAATGGAAGAAGGTGGCCTGGTCTGATGTTTTCTTTTACATTACGTGGATGGCCGGGTGCGGGTGCGTGTGTGTTGCTTACCTAGGTAACACATGGCACCAGGATGCACTGTGGGAAGAAGGCAAGTCGGCAGAGGCATCTGTCCTGCCATCAATGTGGATGTTACTTTGACACATACCACCTACCTAAGCATTGTTGCAGACCACCGTTTACAGACCAAACGGTGGCTGTGGCCTCTTTCAGCAGGATAACGATCTGAATCCAATCGAGCATCTGTGGGCTGTGCTGAACAAACAAGTACAATCCATGGAGGCCCCAGCTCACAACTTACAGGACTTAAGGGATCTGCTGCTAACATCTTGGTGCCAGATACCACAGCACACCTTCAGGAGTCTAGTGGAGTCCATTTTTTGATGGGTCAGGGCTGTTTTGGCAGCAAAAGGAGGACCAACACAATATTAGGATATTAATGTATGCCTGTTCGTATGTGTATGTAAATATATATATATATATATATATATATATATATATATATATATATATATATATATTTTTTTTTTTTTTTTTGTATAATTTTACCAATACTTGTGCTTTTGTATATATAAAGATGCTTTCAGTGCCAGAGTATAAGACCCGCTTGAAAAGCCTGCATTTTAAGACTACATTGCAAGAGAAAACAGAGGAGATGAGAGGGGCCTACGACTGTATTTTCAAAGCTTCACTGGAGCTCAAGAACAGCAAGAAACTGGCCAAGATTCTGGAGGTATAATTCCATTTCCACCGAGTTATTTAGTTTCTCCCCAGGCACGCATGATCATACAGTCACAAAATCAAACACAAAGAAAGTAATTCACAATCTTGGTTCTTAAGACAGGCTGTTCATAATACACACGGCAATGCACATGCTGGATAAAAATGACCTTATCATGGCATGTAGATTAACTTTTTTATTTTTTCAGTTTGTGCTGGCTATGGGGAATTATCTGAATAACGGCCAACCCAAGACCAATAAAACGACTGGATTTAAGATAAATTTTCTCACTGAAGTAAGTCTTGTTGCTGTGTATGTATCTTTTGCAGATGAGTTTATGATGTTTAGCATTAGGTTGTGTAAACATTTGTTTAAAGTATTTATTTCTAACATTATATAACTACAATTCTCCGTTTTTCTGCTTGAAGCTCAGTACCACCAAAACAGTGGATGGAAAGTCAACATTTCTTCATATCCTGGTGAAATCATTGTGCCAGCACTTTCCCGAGGTTCTGGACTTTAGGAAGGAGCTTGTGACGGTGCCACAAGCAGCCAAAGGTGAACATCTACTTGAGTCCAGTTCCTTCTCTTATGCAGTCCGAATACATTTTGTTTTTTAGTGATGTCTCATGGATGAAGGCTTAAGACAATGATTACACAATCCATGGTGCTCCTCATCAAGTTTTGTCAAAGACATGGGTCATCATTCCCATTTAAAGTTGGTTTCTTGTGTAATGGAGGCCAGCTAGTAGTCACTGTGCGAGTAAACCTCACTCCTCTGATCTCAAGAGACGCTCTAGCTCTAGCTGACATTAGAGGTTGCAGTGTTTAGCCTCCTTGTTAGAGCGTCTGACTCTCATGCCGGCGGACCCGGGTTCGAGTCCCACAAAGAGCGGGGCGGTTCGAACAGGAGGGGTTACATTGATGGGGGTAAGTGTAACGGAGGCCAGCTAGTAGTCGCTGTGCAAGTAAACCTCACTCTTCTGATCTCAAGAAACGCTCTAGCAACTGACACTAGAGGTTGCAGTCTTTAGCCTCCTTGTTAGAACGTCTGACTCTCATGCCGGCGGACCCGGGTTCGAGTCCCACTTAAAGCAGGGCGGTTTGAACAGGAGGGGTTACACTTGCTTCCATAGAGGGTGCTGCAGATCACTTTAATATTTTTCATTGCTTTGTTCTCCACAGTGAATCAGAGAAACATCACCTCTGACTTTAACGACCTACATGCCACAATCCAGGACATTCGGTTAGCCTGCCAGAAGATGCCAGCCACCGCTGATGATCGATTTGCTATTGTTATGAGCGTATCCTCCATGAAAATGGCTAGATTTTATCTTATAGTGCATTCTAGTCCTCATGGGAAGTTCATATTTTCGAGTTGGGAAGATAAAGAAGTTTCAAATAAAACTTTGGTCAGAGCAAGATGGTGATGTACCTTTTACAATAAGAATTCAGCAAGATTTTTAAACTACATCTACAAAACAAATGATAATTCGCATTGGGGGTGTTTTATTCAATTTATGAAGGTGATGTATATTGAATTGTTATACATTTTTATGTAAATTGTACAATACAGTGGTATTTTATGCGACATGCAACTTGGATGTAAATGGAAAATATATATATTTTTTTTTTAATTCATTTGAACAAATTTACCATTAATATAGATGATGCATCCATTGGATCTGACGTTTTCTCTCTGACATGTAGTTTCCCCACATAATTACGACTTTTAATAATTATGACTTCCGTGTGCATTCAGCTTTCCGACATGATTTGAATGCACTTTTAGCATGTCTTATAGTTGCATATATGGCAACTTTTCCCAGCAGATCCAGGTCAGATACCATATTTCGACCACTGAATATGCTTGATATTTGCCAAATTCACCACAAACCACCTTAACTACTTGCATGTAGGGATTTCTGGAAAACAGTCACCCCGCAGTGCAGTCTCTGGAGTCTCTGCAACAGCTGGCAATGGAAGAGTTCTGCAAAGTTGCGTCGTTCTTCGGTGAGGATGGAAAGACCACCGCCACTGAGAGTTTCTTCGGTATCTTCGCTGAGTTCATTGCCAAATTTGAGGTGAGCTTTGTATTAGACAAGCTGATGGATATTTCATTTTCAATTTGCATGTCAATCTAGTAAATGAGGTGAATGCTAGTAAAACAAATGTATTGAGGTTTTTAGCACAGACAGGTGGGGGAAAAAATAGGTCACTCATCTGAGAGCTGTTTTTAGACATGCTCTACTCGCTTACAACTATTTACCAAACATTAAGAATATCCGTTTCAAGACGAACAACACACACGAAGAACATCATTGATGCACTGTCAAAATAAATAAACTGTCTAAAGAAATACAATTATGCATAATATATAAAGACATGAATTTGATTGTCAAATACATAAACAGCTGATATTTATTAAAGATACCAAGATGAATAGGGTAGAAATGTAATCACAGTAAAATCACTTCCCCGGGTTGACTTACCAAAATTAAGAATTGCAAAAAAAAATTTGTATTACAAATTTTCTTCAATTGTTTAAATATGCAAAAGATGCATTGTCTATTTAAATATGCATTGATTTGCATACATATCCAAAACAAAACATCTGAACAATGGATAAAACCAGGTTCAAAATGCATGTTTTATTTTGTTGACATATTAGAGTTAAAGGATATCTCTTTTTATCAAAAATTAGAAAATACACTGCAGGGGAATTAAAAAAAAAAATGTTTACCATATTTTTAGGAATGAAAAGTAGTATAAAATCAGGTAAAGGAAATATGACACACACACACACACACACACACACACACACACACACACACACACACACACACACACACACACACACACACACACACACACACACACACGCACACACACGCACACACACACAGGAATTCCCATTAAAATCAATGAGAGGTCAGGGGCAATGTTTATTCTTATTTTATTATTATTTTTTCTTTTTCAAATAACAATCAATCAGTCACAATGCAGACTGCACACAGATATGAAGTGGTTAGATCTACAATGCAGAACAACCCCACCCCACACAAATGCAAAATAAATGGTGAAATTATAACAGCATTTTTTTCTCTTTTTTTATTCTGAATTAAAATCAGCATTTTCAAATAAATATTCTCCAAGGTTTTACTTGTCTTCCCCACAAGGAATGCGACAGCTGAAGCCCATGTCTTGCATACGTCTGAGCGTAGTGGTTCTTGAATCACTGACTCCAGCTGCAGTCCACTCTTTGTGAATCTCACCCACATTTTTGAATGGGTTTTGTTTCACAATCCTCTCCAGGGTGCGGTTATCCCTATTGCTTGTACTCTTTTTTCTACCACATCTTTTCCTTCCCTTCGCCTCTCTATTAATGTGCTTGGACACAGAGCTCTGTGAACAGCCAGCTTCTTTTGCAATGCTCTTTTGTGTCTTGTCTTTTGGACAGCTGTCAGGTCAGCAGTCTCCCCATGATTGTGTAGCCTACAGAACTAGACTGAGAGACCATTTAAAGGCCTTTGCAGGTGTTTTGAGTTCATCAGCTGATGAGAGTGTGGCAACAGGTGTCTTCAATATTCAACCTTTTCACAATATTCTAATTTTCTGAGATACTGAATTTGGGATTTTCCTTAGTTGTCAGTTATAATCATCAAAATTAAAAGAAATAAACATTTGAAATATATCAGTCTGTGTGTAATGAATGAATATAATACACAAGTTTCACTTTTTGAATGGAATTAGTTAAATCAACTTTTTGATGATATTCTAATTATATGACAGCACTGTATCTGTCGTCGGCAGAGACGCAATGTAAGATATTTTGAACTGAATTTACAGGGTTATGCATACAATTGTGAGTTATTTTAAATTTAAATTGAAAGAATGTGATGAATGTGCTTAAATTATTATTTATTTACTACTATTGATCAAATCTAGTAATTTAAAGGTAAATAATCTAAAAAAACAATTGCATGAAAAATAGAAAACATATCTCAATGAAATAAGCTTTCTGAAGAAAAAAAAAAAGTATAATTTTAGGGCTTCGGGTCATTTTGACCCGTAAGGGAAGGATTTTAGTGAAAATGATTTGATTTTATGATATTTCTTGAGTATCACAAGTCTGGATGAGGAGTATGCATTTTATACGCATCAAATGTGTATTTCAATATGTTTGTTGTTGTTGTTTAGAGGGCTTTGAGTGACATCCAGACCACAGAAAACCCTCCACGCAGCCCCAGGAGCCCTCGCACAGCCTCTCCTGTCGCCTGGTGATGAAACCACCCAACATGAGGCAAACACTTACAGTACATAAACGTTCACTTACATACATACTTCTATGTCTGTCCAGTCTGATTTAGTGACAGCCTTACGGTGATTCAAGGACACATGTACAGTAACAATATAGTGCACAAGAGTTGTACAGGTGCTCTCGGGCACAGATCGGACAGGAAAGCTTCTGTTATAGAGCAAATGGTGCAGGGAAAGATCAAAAATGGCTTTTAATCATTTGGTCTAGGACGTTATTTACAGGATGGACTGTTTGATTGTTCTTGGCACTCAAAAACCAGGACATTTTTGCCTCTTGTAAATGGACGAGAATTGCCGCCAAACCTTTTGCAGTGGATTTGTAAACATAATAAGTGCAGTTAGATAAGATATATTTAATGTAAAGTGTAATTAGGACTGTGAACGTCAGATTTGACTGACTTCATATATTAATAAAAGTATTATTTAGGAGAAAAGTGCTTTAACAATGTGTCTTAATTCTGCTTAAATGTATTTAAACAACTTGGTTTGGAGTTGTTGGTTGGTCATTGTACTGTAAAACAGGTATTTTGTTAAACTAATGTCTTAACTGATAAAGTCATTCCTGATATGCAGAATGTTTAAGTGCAATATATTATGAATTATTGATGATGATTTCTTTAAAACAAAAACTACATATATAGAGATATATTATTGTACTAAAGAGGCCGTTACTGTAGTTGGTATATTGCTTTACTAGTTACAGAAACAATGATGAGCTAGATTATGATTTCACTATATGCATTTGCTATTTTTAAATATTAACTTTTAATTCAAAGGTAACTTTTGCGCTGCTTTATATCTGCATCAATTCCTTATTACCATAGTGAATCATATTATTCTTGTATCATTCTGTTCATTGTTATTCTGAATGTTTAAAATATTAAACTGGACTTTCTGTATGATTTGTATAAAACTGTCTGATTGTAAAAAATGTGAAAATATCACACATGGTTGAGCCTTTAACTATAGTTGTGGTCAGAATTATTGGCACCCCAGGTAAATACGATCAAAGGCGGCTGTAAAAATAAATCTGCATTGTTTATACTTTTGATCTTTTATTTAAAAATGTGCAAAAATCTAACCTTTCATTGAAGTAAAAGAATTGAAAGTGGAGGGTAAATCACATTATGAAATAAATGCTTTTCTCCAAAACACGTTGGCCACAATTATTGGCACCCCTAAACATTTTTATGAGTAAAATATCTCTGAAGTATATTCACATTAATATTTATATCTTTTTGGCACACCAGGCTGACTAGGAACATGAAATTGTCTAGCTATGACGTCTTGTTTCACAGGAGTATAAATATGAGGAAACAAATGAATTTAATTAAAATTAAAATTCCCTTAATCATTCATCACAATGAGTAAAACCAAAGAATATAGTTCTGATGCGCAGCAAAAGATTGTTGAGCTTCACAAAATATAAAGTGTCTGTAGGAAAATAGCTAAAATTTCCACCATCAGGGCAATAATTAAGAAGTTCTAATCAACTAAAGATGTTATGAATCTGCCTGGAAGAGGACGTGTGTCTATATCGTCCTAATGCACAAGAGGAGGAGAGTTTGAGTGGACAAAGACTCTCCAAGGATCACAGATGGAGAATCGCAGAGATTAGTTGAGTCTTGGGCTCAGAAAGCCTTTAAAAAAAATCTAACAACCCCTATAAATCACCACAAGTTGTTTGGGAGGGATTCAAGATAAATCCTCCTCAAGCATATTCAGTTGTCAAACACGACTGGAACGTCAAACAGGACCTGGTTCTGTGGTCAGATGAAACTATAAAGCTTTTTGGCAGCAAACCCACCAGATGGGTTTGGTACAAACAGGGATAAAAAAATACCCCATGCCCACAGTTAAATATACCGCTGGATCTTTAATGTTGTGGGCCTGTGTTTTTGCTGGAGTATCTTGTTCAGATACATGGTATGATGGATTATAGCAAATACCAACAGATAAAAAATCAAAACCTGACAGCCTCTGCTAGAAATCTTATAATGGGCCGTGGTTGGATCTTCCATCAGGACAACGATCCAAAACGAACATCAAAATCAACACAAAAATGTGTGACAGGGCACAAAATGAAGATTCTGCCATGACCATCCCAGTTCCCTGACCTGAACCCTATGGAGAATGAGTGATGAACTGAAGAGAAGAAGCACCAGCATGGATCTGAAGGATCTGGAGAGGTTCTGGATGGAGGAATGGTCTCTGATCTCCAAACTCATCAGGCATTATAGAAGAAGAAAAGCATTTATTTCATAATGTACTTTAAATGATTTTACTTCAATGAAAGGTTAGATTTTTGTGCATTTTTAAATAATAGATCAAAAGGATAAACAAGGCAGATTTATTTTTACAGCCATCTTTGATCGTATTTACCAGGGGTGCCAATAATTCTGACCACAACTGTAAGTGTTGATGCAAAAATATTTATATGGTAATATTTATCATGTTAATTCATGAATCATTTTTTTTTTAGTTTACAGCTAAATGTAAGGAACCAGGGGCTTGTATTATAAAAACTGAAAATATGTTTACCATATGATCACAGCACATTTCATATCTGTCATTTATTACTGTGATTTAAATTTGTTCATGGGTCATTATTATAATGTCAGTCATGTAAAGTGCTTTGTATTTTGCTTTTAGGGCATGTTTCACAGTGTTAATAGCTCATTTCATGCTCTCGTCATGGATGGGACGGCCCAAAGAAGAATAATAGATTTGAACGACTTCATCTTTAAAGACAAATTAATGGTTGGTGGTGATAAATGCAAAAATATATGTACTCTAGTAAGTTATGAACATTTACAAGGCAGTCCAGAACTTTTACTAATGTTTATTCATTTGAGAAATGGCATGATGGCTATTTCAGAGTCTGTTTTCCCTTCTTTTGTAATGTATCATGTATAATAAATGTTGGCGCCTCTACTAAGTAACTCTGTATAAGTGATGTTGCAACATTGTTATGTTGTCATTACTGTTTTGGTAATAAAACGCCCTTACATTTTAACCAGCGTGTAGTGTTACATGAAGGCAAGTGGAGTTTGACCCCTTTGATTGGAGAGGGATTGTCTCTACGCTACAGGGAAACTCTGGGTTCGTTCACTGGAGACCCTACTTTCCTGTTTGAATGGACCGTTCACTAGGATAGAGACCTTTGACTGTTTCTGACCCCGTATTCAGGTTAGTTTTGTTAATTTATTTCTTTTTATTTATGCAGTAATGTCCATATGTGTACAAGTAATTGTACTCCTCTTGAAAAAGTGTTTGAAATCTGAAAAAGCACCTTTGATTATGTTTGTATGCTTTGTTTTATTTTTGGTGGGGGTTAAATATATTTGGTAGGGGTTAATTATATTTAATGTGAATACATGAACATTAATGGTTATTAATTCATGTCAGTAAGAAGAATTAGAAATGACTACTAATTACTACTACTAATGCTGCAACTTTTTTTTTTTTTTTTTTTTTTCAAATGGTTTTTGCAAACACCTTTGAAAACAACTTTACAGTCTTTATATACAACTTTACACTTCTTAATACAGTTCCCTTCAGTCTCAATGTTGTGTCAGAGCTGACACTATGGGTAAATAACTTTCTTCTAGAAATACTGAAGCCTGACTGGAATAACGGCATTGTAACACAATGGCCAATGATGCTCAAGCACGTGAAATAGGGGTGGGAATGCTCCCTATATAAGGCGGCGTGAACAGCATTTTCTCAGAATCTTTCTCCTTTAGACAGCTGCTCTGTCTTCAAGAAGCCAGTTACTAGTCACCAGATTTTTGGTGATTATTATTTTTGTTATCCTCACTGTAATGTGAGGAGTGTCAGGATCTTTCACCTCCGTATCGACTTCATCGACTTCCACCCTCCACTGCCCAAGAGCCACGGAGCAAGATTCAGCAGCAGCCGGATGCAGGAGAGTCACGGAACAAGCTCACTCTAAGTCAGTGTCCACATGCCTCTCTTCCACCTGAACTACAGTCTTCGCCCCTCCAATAGAACCTGGTCTGGTCTTTTGGCATGTCAGAAGATGATGAGGATGACCTGCGGTGAACCTTAGGAGCCAATATACGCAGTCCCCCACCTCAAAGCAGCAATCTGCCTTGTATAAAGCACAAAATGCCCAAGTTGCTTGCTCATTCATGCGATATAAGAAGTCCCCGCCTGAGAGCGATGGTCTGCCATGTTCAGAGCTCGCTACAGATATATGTAGCTCGGACTATGGCACTGGTGAATTGCCCCATGTCAATCACTTCGTCTTTTATCCAAGAGTTCTTGGACAGCGACTGTATGCCCTCCATGCTCAAGTAAACAGACACTACAATGGCTTGTCACCATCATATGCATATCCCCTGGTCCATCTCGCTGAGGAAGGACTTCATCTCTCAGGCGGTGTGCTCAATCTGAGTCGCTCAGCTAAGCTTGCCAGCCAGAAGACGAGTAATGAAGCAAGAGCCAGAGACCCTCTACCTGGCGCCTCTATGCTTATAGATGGAAAGACTTGAATGAGGACACTGTGAATTGTCTGATTCTAGTTATGTCCTCTCTGCAGAAGCAATTGGACACCAGCCGTGAACCTTCTACGCTCAAAGTATACGCACATTTATACACGGCACAAGATGCCCATCTATGATCCCCACTTTTGATTTGGCTTTAGTTCTGAAAGCCTTGACACGTTCCTCATTCGAGCCACTCCAGTCGGCTTTGCTGAAAGTGCTCTCTTTTCTCTTTTGCTTGCACTCACATGACTTAATGCAAGTGTGTGAATGTGTGCTTGTTCACTCAGCGAGTCCTGCATGGCTTTTGGCCCGAGTGACTGTAGAGTTGCTCTCAAACCAAGAAAAGGTTATGTTTCTAAGGTGCTCTCAACAATGTTCAGAGCCCAGGTTATACCTATATCAGCTTTTGCTCTGAGCAAACCTGCTACTGGACACCCATCCACACCCCCCCACACACACAGTCGCTTGCCCTGTATGTGCTCTAGACAGTTTAGACTCTGTGCGGCTCTTTGTGTGCTTTGGTAGACACACTAAAGGTCAGTTGCCATCAAAGCAGAGGCTATCCCACTGGGTTGTGGATCCGATAGCTTTGGCTTACAGTTCACAAAACGTGGAATGCTCTATGGGTGTCCGAGCCCACTCTACAAGGGGTTTGGCTTCCTCTGGGCACAGGTGAGCGGAACGTCTTTTGAAGACACATGCTCAGTGCCAGAATGGGCTTCTCCAAACACTTTTGCCAGATTCCATAATCTAGGGGTTTCTAAGCATTCCTATTATGATCATCTTAGAACGTGCCTGTGCCGGACAGATTGGCACCTCCCCTTTTCTTGGGCCAGGTGTTTCAACAAAGTCTGTTAGGCTTTTTTGTTATTGCAGGACGACGGCGGTGCTTCTCAAGATCCACTCCTTCCCAATCACATCACTGCACCAGCCAGAGGGGTCGCTTGAACGGCACAGTTCGGCCTCAGTTCTGACACTACCTTTGTTCCCTCATCTCAGGGAACAGATTCAAATACTTGCATATTGATTGATTAGCATGGGTAACTGCAGTCTTTTTTGTCTTTCCTTGCTTAGTATTACAAACAACTGGAAAGGTCATGGGAATTCACCGGTTAAAATGTGTGGGAACTCTTTTAGTTTACTAGTGGTGTGTTTGTGCCTGATGATAATGCAAATGCCTTTACAAACTTTAATACCACCAACTTTGTGTATACAGTATTTCTTGAGAGTAAAACCGATTAAATCCATGCAGTAAATCACATACATCTGTTATGAAAAATACAGTATGGTTTTTTTGTATGGGTTCCAAATTTGGATCTGAAATCAGAAAATGAAATGAGTTTTATGTAATATCTGCCCCGTGGTCCTTTCTTAGAATTTAGTACAGTTTTACACTCTGTAGGGAAACATTTGCCATTCCTCTGTTGTAACGTACACTCACCTAAAGGATTATTAGGAACACCTGTTCAATTTCTCATTAATGCAATTATCTAACCAACCAATCACATGTCAGTTGCTTCAATGCATTTAGGGGTGTGGTCCTGGTCAAGACAATCTTCTGAACTCCAAACTGAATGTCAGAATGGGAAAGAAAGATGATTTAAGCAATTTTGAGCGTGGCATGGTTGTTGGTGCCAGACGGGCCGGTCTGAGTATTTCACAATCTGCTCAGTTACTGGGATTTTCATGCACAACCATTTCTAGGGTTTACAAAGAATGGTGTGAAAAGGGAAAAACATCCAGTATGCGGCAGTCCTGTGGGCGAAAATGCCTTGTTGATGCTAGAGGTTAGAGGAGAATGGGCCGACTGATTCAAGCTGATAGAAGAGCAACTTTTACTGAAATAACCACTCGTTACAACCGAGGTATGCAGCAAAGCATTTGTGAAGCCACAACAGACACAACCTTGAGGCGGATGGGCTACAACAGCAGAAGACCCCACCGGGTACCACTCATCTCCACTAGAAATAGGAAAAAGAGGCTACAATTTGCACAAGCTTACCAAAATTGGACATTTGAAGACTGGGAAAATGTTGCCTGGTCTGACGATTTCTGTTGAGACATTCAGATGGTAGAGTCAGAATTTGGCGTAAACAGAATGAGAACATGGATCCATCATGCCTTGTTACCACTGTGCAGGCTGATGGTGGTGGTGTAATGGTGTGGGGGATGTTTTCTTGGCACACTTTAGGCCCCTTAGTGCCAACTGGGCATTGTTTAAATGCCACGGCCTACCTGAGCATTGTTTCTGACCATGTCCATCCCTTTATGATCACCATGTACCCATTCTCTGATGGCTACTTCCAGCATGTCACAAAGCTCGAATCATTTCAAATTGGTTTCTTGAACATGACAATGAGTTCACTGTACTAAAATGGCCCCCACAGTTACCAGATCTCAACCCAATAGAGCATCTTTGGGATGTGGTGGAACGGGAGCTTCGTGCCCTGGATGTGCATCCCACAAATCTACATCAACTGCAAGATGCTATCCTATCAATATGGGCCAACATTTCTAAAGAATGCTTTCAGCACCTTGTTGAATCAATGCCACGTAGAATTAAGGCAGTTCTGAAGGCGAAAGGGGGTCAAACACAGTATTAGTATGGTGTTCCTAATAATCCTTTAGGTGAGTGTATACCCAGTATCTGATTAAATGACACAACAAGCATGAACATGTGAAAACAGGCTAGATAATGTATAATCAGTGAAGGCATAAAGTCACATGTCGATATAATTACATTGAATGTGCTTATCAAAGTGTGTATGTGAGGGAGATTATCCACCATCCATTGTTGACACACACCTGAGAAACTCCATGACCTTTGACCTCATGGCTACCACCGAGCATCCCGATGTGTCCCCTACCCCCACTGCCGAGGGCACATCGCCGTCGACCACCCTGGCCACCACAGATATAGTGGTGCTTGTCATCTACTTCCTCTTGGTTCTGGCAGTGGGCTTGTGGGTAAGTTTACTGACAAAATGCACTGCTTTATCACAGTGACAAAATGTTACGCCAGTAAATGTGTTACTTATCACATTTATGGCTTAACATCTTGTATACGGCATATTTATAACCTTTGCTCACCCAACAGTCCATGTGGAAGACCAAAAGGAGCACTGTGGATGGATATTTTCTTGCCGGCAAAAACATGACTTGGTGGCCGGTGAGTAAAAAAGTCATGGTGTCTCTTAAAGAAAACAACAAACAAACAAAATAACAGGCAATTATATTTTGCATTAAAAAATTAAGCCTATTTTTTAGAAACATTATTTTCATGAAAATTAAGCATATTAATACTAATGCATATTAATGCAAAATTAATACAAACATATATTTATCATTACTATAAAGTAATTAATATGCATTATGCAGTGTTATTTTAGTATCATTGATATACTATTATAATTTGGTAATATTTTTAATTAGATTTTGTTTGTATATATTCTGTTTAAAATTTGTAATTGTATTGTTATTTTTATTAGTTTTTAAATATGCCCATATAGTTTTAATTCATTTTATTTATTTGTTTTAGTCAATTTGGTTATTAGTTGAGTACTTTAACTTAAACTAAACAAAAATTATAAATGTTGCATTGTGAACTAGCTTAAATGTTTTTATGGTTTTAGTGTTAGTTAACGACAATAACCCTGTCAATATGATAACAAGACTGTCAGTGATTTAATATCTTAAAATTGTTATGAAAATATAACAAACAACATGTCCCCAAAACAGTTTTATTAAAGTGTCTTTTATTTCTGTGGATCTGTGGAGATTCATGTTATAAAATGCTTCTTTTTTTTTGTTTTTGTTAAAGGGATAGTTCACCCTGAAATTAAAATAAAGCCATCTTTTACTCACCTTGCTGTTGTTTTAATGCCCTATGTCCTTCTGTCTTTTTCGGACCTCAAAAGGAGAAATTTAAAAAACCGTCCTGCACACTCTCCTCCATATAATGGCAGTGATTTGCGACCAGGCTAAAACTTTACAAAAAGGATACAAAAGTGTGCGTGTTCCTGTGAGTGAGTGCGAGCCATCAGCAGCCACTCATGCAATGTTGTCATGACAACCGGTACACAACATTCACTTCAGGAGGTTTACCTTATTATTAGTATTATTGTATTATTTCTTATTATTTACGTTATAGAAGAGACGAGAATCACGTTTGTTTCTATTGAGCCTGATTTCTCAAAATGGTGCTTGTGTGTGCTTATCCTGGGTGCCATGACAACAGTGCGGCTGCTGACGGCTCGCACTCATCACAGGGAGCACAGAGTACCGGCTGAGCTCAGTGTTTTGACTAAATAATACAGTTTCTTTCTCGCAAAACCTTATAATATGCCTCCAGAACACTTTCCATATACACTCACCTAAAGGATTATTAGGAACACCTGTTCAATTTCTCATTAATGCAATTATCTAATCAACCAATCACATGGCAGTTGCTTCAATGCATTTAGGGGTGTGGTCCTGGTCAAGACAATCTCCTGAACTCCAAACTGAATGTCAGAATGGGAAAGAAAGGTGATTTAAGCAATTTTGAGCGTGGCATGGTTGTTGGTGCCAGACGGGCCAGTCTGAGTATTTCACAATCTGCTCAGTTACTGGGATTTTCACACACAACCATTTCTAGGGTTTACAAAGAATGGTGTGAAAAGGGAAAAACATCCAGTATGCGGCAGTCCTGTGGGCGAAAATGCCTTGTTGATGCTAGAGGTCAGAGGAGAATGGGCCAACTGATTCAAGCTTATAGAAGAGCAACTTTGACTGAAATAACCACTCGTTACAACCGAGGTATGCAGCAAAGCATTTGTGAAGCCACAACACGCACAACCTTGAGGCGGATGGGCTACAACAGCAGAAGACCCCACCGGGTACCACTCATCTCCACTACAAATAGGAAAAAGAGGCTACAATTTGCACGAGCTCACCAAACTTGGACAGTTGAAGACTGGAAAAACGTTGCCTGGTCTGATGAGTCTCGATTTCTGTTGAGACATTCAGATGGTAGAGTCAGAATTTGGCGTAAACAGAATGAGAACATGGATCCATCATGCCTTGTTACCACTGTGCAGGCTGGTGGTGGTGGTGTAATGGTGTGGGGGATGTTTTCTTGGCACACTTTAGGCCCCTTAGTGCCAATTGGGCATCGTTTAAATGCCACGGCCTACCTGAGCATTGTTTCTGACCATGTCCATCCCTTTATGACCACCATGTACCATTCTCTAATGGCTACTTCCAGCAGGATAATGCACCATGTCACAAAGCTCGAATCATTTCAAACTGGTTTCTTGAACATGACAATGAGTTCACTGTACTAAAATGGCCCCCACAGTCACCAGATCTCAACCCAATAGAGCATCTTTGGGATGTGGTGGAAAGGGAGCTTCGTGCCCTGGATGTGCATCCCACAAATCTCCATCAACTGCAAGATGCTATCCTATCAATATGGGCCAACATTTCTAAAGAATGCTTTCAGAACCTCGTTGAATCAATGCCACGTAGAATTAAGGCAGTTCTGAAGGCGAAAGGGGGTCAAACACAGTATTAGTATGGTGTTCCTAATGATCCTTTAGGTGAGTGTATGACACTCGTCTCCCTGTATCATTGCGTCATACTTTTGTATCCTTTTTGTAAAGTTTTACCCTGGTCGCCATTCACTGCCATTATATGGAGGAGCGTGTGCAGGACGTTTTTTTTTAATTTTGTATTATTATTTCTGCTTTTGCGGTCCGAAAAATATAGAAGGACATAGACATGAGTGAGTAAAAGATGGCTTTATTTTCATTTCAGGGTGAACTATCCCTTTAAATAATAAAAATGTAGTATTGAAATGTAATATGAACTTACAATGTACGTTTACACAACAACGATGCCCCAAAAACTCTGTAGGTGGCGATGTCACTTTGTAAAGAAACGCCTGTAGACTGAACACGTAAAACACATGCGCATGATGTCGCCGTTTTCACAAATTCACATTTGACAATAATGGTAACTTATCGTTGTATAAACTTGCACTTTGAATCCCGTTTTTAAAAGTTTGCGTTTTCAGGCCCCCCAAATGCCGTCGTCGTGTAAATGAACGGCCAAAAACGCATACGTTTTCTGTTTTAAGTTGAAAACGGTGTCGTGTAAACGGCTCCTCACAGATCAAATGTAATTTCCAGCTCACGTCTTTACCATCTTCTGTCGTGTTGTGCAGGTGGGCGCCTCTCTGTTTGCCAGTAATGTGGGCAGTGGTCACTTCATTGGGCTCGCAGGCTCTGGGGCTGCAGCTGGTATCGGTGCCACTGCTTATGAATGGAACGTGAGTACACAGTATCTACAATTTTAAGAGATACAGAGTACATTGATTTGCTGAATATACCATGTTATAGAATGCATTATGGAAAAAGACAAAGGAATGAGTGACGTCTGGCATGTGTTGTAATATAGTTAATGTCTCAGAGATTAACTTCTCATGTTCATTTGCAGGGCATGCTGATGGTGCTGCTCTTGGGCTGGCTGTTTTTACCCATCTATATTGCATCAAGGGTGAGAAAACAAAAGATTTAATACAATATTTTATACACTTAAGGTCATTTAACTTCAAGCAACAGATTTGATTTGATTTGTTTGTTTTTATTTAACTGTAAAAAGTTTGGGGTCTGCACAATTTTTTTATGTTTTTGAAAGAAGTCTCTTATAGTGGCTGAGGCTGCATTTATTTGGTCAAAAATACAGTAAAAACAGTAATATTGTGAAATATTATTACAGTCTAAAATAAGTGTTTTCTATTTGAATATATTGTAAAATGTAATTTATTCCTGTGATCAAAGCTGAATTTTCAGCATCATTCCTCCAGTCTTCAGTGTCACATGATCCTTCAGAAATCATTCTGATATGATGATTTGATGCTCAAGAAATATTTCGTATTATTATCAATGTTGAAAACGGTTGTGCTGATTAATATTTTTGTGGAAACTGTAATACATTTTTTCAGGATTCTTTGATGAAAAGAATGTTAATTTATTTAAAACAGAAATCTTTTGTAACATAAATTGTAAAAGCCTTTATTGACACTTTTGACCAATTTAATACATCCTTACTGAATAATGTCTTTAAACATTTTATACACTGACCAAACTTTTTGTGTGTATATATATATATATATATATATATATATATATATATATATATATATATATATATATATATATATATATATATATATATATATATACACACACACACACACACACACACACACACACACACACACACACACACACAATTATACTAATATGCAACTGTCTTTATCTAGTTGTTTTTGCAATTAGTGTGAATTAAATACGAATTATGTAAATTGGAATTATTTCCATTTCTTTGCAGGTCACAACAATGCCTGAGTATTTACAGAAAAGATTTGGTGGCAAAAGAATACAGTTATTTCTTTGCGTTTTATATCTATTTATCTACATCTTCACAAAAATATCTGTAAGTATGATGATTAAAAAAGTTGAATTAACAGAGTTGATTTGGTGATCAGCTTTGAATGGATCTGTCCGTGTGTCTGTGCAGGTGGACATGTATGCAGGAGCTGTGTTCATCCAGCAGGCTCTGCAGTGGAACATCTACCTCGCTGTCGTTCTGCTTCTTGGCATTACGGCTCTGTACACCATCGCTGGTCGGATATTTTATTACTCTTAAGGGCTGTTCACACCAAGAACGATAACTGTGTTAGCATCCACACCAAAGCACAACAACATAAACACGCCATTTGCCGCTTTAAATGCTCGAGCTCTGAGTGATACCAACGATATCGTTCCTTTGTGTAGTTATCGTTATGGTTTGGATATCTCTATTCTAATATCAAATCAAATCAAATCAAATCACCTTTATTTATATAGCGCTTTTAACAAGTCCAATTGTTTCAAAGCAGCTTCACATTGTTAACAGGAAAATAATGCAACAGAATTTGTACAGCCGTTCTGGAGAAAACGGTGATGTTATCCAGGTAATTTCAAGTATCATATAGCGTCAATGCGGGCAGATCGGTAATATAGATGAAATTTAGCTGTCCCCAACTGAGCAAGCCAAAAGCCAGAGGCAACGGTGGCAAGGAACCAAAACTCCTTCAGGGTCAGAATGGAGAAAAAAACCTTGGGAGAAACCAGGCTCAGTTGGGGTGCCAGTTCTCCTCTGGCCGACGAACAAACAGTGTATGATTATAATTCTGGCAACATAGCAGGTCTTAATTCATATTAGGCAAATAGATATTTGTTAGATTATTCGAGAGATTGGAGTAAATCACGCAGAAGACGGGTTTAATGAGGATGTCGTGTCGATGCAGCATTTACGGGGGGAGTTTATTTGACATGTTCTCTGCAGACACTTCAGGGATGCGTTGGTCATGTCCAGGTGCTGGTCCACATTCTGATCTGGAAACGGCCTGGATCCGGCTGACTGCAGTAAACCTCGGGATAAACAGAGAGACTAACATTAGCGTAGATGCCATTCTTCTTATGATGTAACGAGTACATCAGGTGTTATGGGAAGTGTTCCCGGTTCCGGCTGACCTAGTTAATGCAGCCTAACAATCATTTACTGATTTGAACAATAGAAATTGATAATGTTTTATGTGTATGCCATAGTAAAGAGATGCGTTTTTAGTCTAGATTAAACTGACAGAGTGTGTCTGCTTCCCGAACAATGCTAGGAAGACTGTTCCAAAGTTTAGGTGCTAAATAGGAAAAGGATCGACCGCCTGCAGTTGATTTTGATATTCTAGGTATTATCAACTGGCCAGAGTTTTGAGACCGCAATAGACGTGATGGAGTATAATGCGTTAAGAGTTCGCTCAAGTACTGGGAGCTAAACCATTTAGTGCTTTGTAAGTAATAAGCAAGATTTTAAAATGTATACGATGTTTAATAGGGAGCCAGTGCAGTGTTGACAGAACCGGGCTAATATGGTCATACTTCCTTGTTCTAGTAAGAGCTCGAGCTGCTGCGTTTTGGACCAACTGGAGTTTGTTTATTAAGTGAGCAGGGCAACCACCCAGTAAAGCATTACAGTAATCTAGCCTTGAGGTCATGAACGCATGAATTAACTGTTCAGCATTTTGCATCGAAAGGATGTGCCGTAATTTAGATATATTTTTAAGATGGTAGAATGCAGTTTTACAAATGTTAGAAACGTGGCTTTCAAATGAAAGATTGGTATCAAAGAGCACACCCAGGTTCCTAACTGACGACGAGGACTTGACAGAGCAGCCATCGAGTGTTAGACAGTATTCTAGGTTACTACTTTAATAGAATTAGAACGATTTGTTTTGAAACAAACAAAGCTTTTTGAAACTTCAAATGTTGAACCAGTTTCAAAGCATTGTCAGCCAACTATGGTCGCAGGTTCTGTTGAATTGTGTTGGTAATGACGGCTGTAACTCGCGACCATAGTTGACTTTGGGAAATGCACCCCAGAACAGTATAAATCCATTGCACTGAAATCTCAGCCCAAGCATGCATAAAAACACCTTTTACAAACCAATTGCAAATGTTTTATTGAAAGTGGTCACAAATCGTCTAATACCATTAAATATGAAGTGCCTGTATAATATGTTATTTTATTCAATTGTAGGACTTTGTAACTCAATGCATGTCCTGTGTCTGGTGTCACCATTGTTTAATGATTCTGAAGCTGAAAATACAGAATTATTTTAGATAATATTGTTTTATTGTTTTATATAATATGCTTGACTAGATATATTTAAAATGTTGGCCACTTTTTTTTCTGGTAATATAAGACATTTGGCATTATCAGGACCCATAAATATTTCCCCATTGCATTATTATACATTATATTCAGCATTATATATAGTAGTTTAATGTAATGTTCTGACACTAAAACTCTGTAAACTTGATTTTTTTTCTCTCACAGTCATTTTCAGAATACAGATTGCCACTATCCACAATACATATCGTTGCATTTTTGTATTGCGATATATTGTGACACAAAATATTGTTACACCCCTCTTATGGAGGGTTTGTTAAATCAGGCCAATAAGAGACTAACTACAAAATCTTCCTTTTTATTATAAAAATGTGTCCTTTAAATGTTGACAAATTTAGAAGAAAAAAAACTGATCCGAGATCAGATAAAAACTATATAGACACTTATTCATGGGATGGGTTCACAGAGATCCACATTTCAAAACTATCCATCTATTTAAACCAAACGGCTGTTCTCCACCATAAATCATCTCCTTAAACCTCAAATTGCTCCACTCATTGGGGCTACAGAAGAACAATGTAACAATTTCATGACTAAAATGATTTGTTCATCCCTCTCTGTTTTCTCCTCAACATCTGTTCCAACTACCCACCCGCAGTTTGGCATCTCGAGGCTATTCTGCTGCTCCCCAGAAGTTACTCAACTTGAGGTTGAGGCAACCATCAGATGGATGAGATCCTCCACCTGTGCCCTTGACCCCTTCCCTACAGCTGTGGTGAAAGCAAATATTACTGCCATCAGTCCCCTCATCACCATGATAATAAACCAGTCCCTTCAGTCTGGTCAGGTACCATCTGCCCTAAAAACGGCTATAATTAGACCATTACTCAAGAAACCCTTCCTCGATCCTCAAACTCTTGCTAATTATAGGCCTATATCCAACTTGCCATATATTTCTAAGGTTTTGGAGAAAGTAGTTGCCAGGCACTTCGAAGACCACCTCAACTACAACAACATTTTGGAAAAGTTCCAATCTGGCTTCCGTTCTGCCCACAGCATGTGAAACAGCCTTAGTGAGGGTTACAAATGACCTGCTAATGACAGCTGATGCTGGTTCACCATCACTCCTTGTCCTCCTGGATCTTTCTGCAGCATTTGACATGGTTGACCATGGTATACTTCTCAAACGACTGTCTCATTCTATTGGACTTGATAACACTGTCTTCCAGTGGTTTGAGTCTTACCTCACAGACAGATCTGAATTTGTGACCATTGGTAGCTCAAGGTCCCTTTCACATGGGGTTGGTTGGGGGGTACCTCAGGGCTCAGTTCTAGGACCTATCTTATTCAATCTCTACATGCTTCCTCTCTGTAAAGTCATCAGTCGCTTGGGAATTTAATTTCACTGCTACGCTGATGATACACAATTATATCTGAAAATTGACTCTCATTCATCATCATCGTCATCATCACTATCACCGCTTTCTGCCTGTCTGGAAGAGAGAAGGATGTGGATGAACTACAACTTTATCCAGCTGAACAGCTCTAAGACAGAAGCCATCCTCACTGGTTTGCCTCATCAGATCATCCACCATAACCTGTATTACATTTTCTGGCCAGGACATTCCTCTATCATCCATAGTCACCAATCTCGGTGTTGGGTTTGATCCACACCTAACCTTTGAGGCCCACATTAAATATCTTTGCGAAACATCTTTTTGTCACCTCAGGAATATAGCCAGACTCCGTCCCTCACTCACCCTTCATGATCCTGAGAAACTCGTTCATGCCTTTGTCTCCTCAAGACTGGATTATTGTAATGCTCTTCTCTTTGGGATTCCTAGCAAGAGCTTCCAGAAACTCCAGCACATACAGAACAGTGCCGCTAGGATCCTGATGAGAGTGCGTAAATATGAACACATCACACCAATTCTTCAGTCTCTACATTGGCTTCCTATTTCCGCTCGGATCGAGTATAAAGAGTCCCTACTCTCACATCAGTGCATCCATGGCAATGCTCCCACCTACCTTAAAGAACTCATTATTCAACAGATCTCAGCACATTCTCTTCGCTCCACAAACACTCATCGGCTCCATCCCCCTAGGACTAAGACCCGCACCACTGGGGACAGAGCCTTCTGTGCTGCTGCTCTATGCCTGTGGAATGCCCTCCCTGAACATCTGAGGACTCCACAAACGACTGATGGTTTTAAAAAGGGACTAAAAACATACCAGTTTAGAAAGTCTTTCAATGTTTAAATTGATTTTAGTGTTTACATTTTAGTGTTTATTTTAGTTGGTAGCTGATTTTAACCTAATTCTTAATCGCTCTAACTGCTTTATTTTATTTTACCTCCTTTGTAGCACTTTGAGATTTTCTTTAAAATGTAAAGTGCTTTATAAATAAAATGTATTATTATTATTATTATCTATATTATATTGACTATCTGTCTATATTGATGTTCTAGATCCATCCATCTATTAAGAAATTATAGGTCTATCTAGGTGGGTTTAAGTTTTGGATCAATCTCTAACTTCTTGCTTTAGAAGGTCTAGATCTACCTAGAGTTCAAGTTCTAAATCTGTCTAGAAGTTCTAGTTCTTCTATCTATCTATCTATCTATCTATCTATCTATCTATCTATCTATCTATCTATCTATCTATCTATCTATCTATCTATCTATCTATCTATCTATCTATCTATCTATCTATCTATCTATCTTCTAGCTACATTTCAAAATGTTTCACAATAGTTATGACTTAACAAAGCCTCATTTACTGAAATCATGTGACTTTGGCAGTTTGAAGCGTGCTCTGAATCACTGGTTCTAAACAATTTATTTGCAAAAGTTTCATGAAGCAGTGTTTTGAAAGTAGCCATCACTAGTTCTGGTTATCGTTCTTGTTCTGAACGGCCCTTTAATCCTAGAAGTGAGGAAGTCTACTAATCTTCTAAACCATATCTTGACTGATGTGGTCACAGGTGGTCTGGCAGCAGTGATCTACACCGACGCGGTTCAGACTGTCATCATGGTGGTTGGAGCCCTGATCCTCATGGGCTTCAGTGAGTGACCATGACAATTATGTTGACTGAACTTCTGAAGCCTTTATGCAATACTTTTTTCTTCTTCTTGATGTCAGGTTTTGCGGAGGTTGGGGGATTTCAGGCTGTCCTGGACAAGTATCATCAAGCTATTCCCTCCATCCGAGTGCCCAACACCACCTGCGGAATCCCTCGTGATGATGCCTTTCACATATTCCGTCACCCTGTGACCTCTGACCTGCCCTGGCCAGGAGTAATCCTGGGCATGTCTATGCCCTCCATGTGGTACTGGTGTTCTGACCAGGTGAAGGACCAGCAGTATTGATTGAACTTGTTTTTTTAAGATGCATTACCCATAATGGGTATAATGGCTGTTATATATTTATATTGATCTAATTCTAAGTTCTTGCTTTAGAAGGTCTAGATTTATCTAGAGTTCAAGTTCTAGGTAGCTAGACTTAAGTTCTAGTTTTGTCTATCTGGCTACTCTTGTGAAAAAGTAGTGCACTTAAACATATTGAATGTGCACAATACTTAACCCTTAAATGCGTGACTGTTTTGGCAATCATTATTATATATTCAGGTTTTTAACGACCCGGATCTACATCTTCTTACAGAAGAATAAAATAAATATTTTTATTTTTCCGTAAATGGAAAAAATTTTTTTTCCAAAAGGCATATTTCTTTACCTTTTGGAGCTTGTAAGGGTTCAGTTTGACCAAATGTTTTGTACCATCATCACTGTCCTCATCAGAGCTCATTTCAGTACATTCAGCATCTGCCTCATATTCACCATCTCAAACAGATTATCAAAACTATCATTTTCAACATCTTCAAAATCAATATTTTGATCTCTGACAGCTTCTTCAGCAGATCCACCATCAAGCGACAGTGACAGTAATATTTGATTGTGTTCAGTTCTTGCTCTGCAGTAAATCTCTGAGCCATTTCAAGTTTTGCTGATGATACTCCCTATTCTTTTGTTTTCTGCCTGCGGTAACTATGAGTGAAACATTGCTTCATTATGCAGAAATAATATACTTACACTGTTACACACCTTGGGTCGTTAGCGAAAAAAATAATGGGAAAAAAGGTATTCTTTCATAATTTTATTATTTGTTCTTGTTGTATTGTTTATAATGAATTCATTGAGGAATACGAAGAAGTTTGATGTCTAACTTTTAAAAATGGGGGTAGTGAATGACGTCCCAGGTTATTAAGGGTTAAATGAAGCTAAAGCATACCTCTTTTTCACAGTGGTAGTTCTAGACTACTTCTAAACTAGTTTCTATGTTGTTTTGAACAACTGTTTAGAACTCTTCTCTAGCAACCACCTTGTAATCATCCATGAGCTCTTACCAACTGCCTAGCAACAACATACCTCCCAAACATAATTTGTTATGTGTGCAGGTGATAGTACAGCGCTCGCTTGCTTCCAAGAACATTCTGCATGCTAAAGGAGGCTCTCTGCTCGCCGCTTACCTCAAAGTTCTGCCCTTCTTTATGATGGTGATTCCAGGCATGATCAGCAGGATACTTTACCCAGGTGCGCTACTGAAACAGACACCAAAGTTTAAGACTCTAAATGTACAGTTGTATTGAAATGCATGTGAATGTGTGTGTGAACTGTAGACGAGGTGGGCTGTGGAGACCCGGATGTGTGTAAACAGGTTTGTGGGAATCCTGTGGGCTGCTCGGACATTGCTTATGCTAAACTGGTCATGGAGCTCCTTCCCGCAGGTATCAGTAAGATTCTTTGAATGTTTATGTATGTTGGTTGTTTTTCCACATTTTTCAGTTCATCTGGCAGAGCTGAATCATTTTCTTCCTGTGTGTTTGTCCAGGTCTGAGGGGTTTAATGATGGCTGTGATGTTGGCTGCTCTCATGTCCTCTTTGACCTCCATATTCAACAGTTCTAGCACCATTTTCACCATGGACCTGTGGAGAAACATCCGCCGCACTGCCTCCGAGTGGGAGCTCATGATTGTGGGGAGGTGTGACATCAACAAGCTGTTATACACATGCATTCATCCATTTCTCCAGCCTGTAAAGAGCCTATTTGTGTTTCAAAGTTTTATTTGATGTCAGAAAGACTCCAACATTGGACAGTCATTAAAATTTGATTGAAATTGAAAATTGGGTTGACTACAAAACCCAACGTTGGCATGACACCAGTGAAATATCAGCATCTAATGATGTTATAATTTAATGTTGTGTGGACATTGACATTATGATATTTTGATTACCATGATAACATTACCAATCGTTTAGTATCGATTGGGAAAGTCATCGCGTCACTGCAGCTCCAGTTGCTATAGACTGTGCGTTCTGAGACGCGTGTTTAGGACTGCGCATGTGCATTAGCTTTGTCCAGACTGACAAATTCGGTTTAATGTTGTTGATCATGTTATTTTACATATGCATCTGCTTACATATGATATCGCTTGTTTCTGCTTCTTCTTTGCAAGCGTTTTGATCAGGAGATTCTGTATTCTTTCAGAAGATGTGTAATAGCGCCCCCTACCGTATAACAGTGAAAACACTGAAAACCAGAAAAATCCATCAATGGCGGGGAAAGAGTTAGCACAACTTAAAACCAACAAAATATCAATGTTAGCGGTGTCTGTATTCGTCATCAAATTGATATTGAACAGAACCTATATTAAACCAAATAATAACGTCTTATGATGTTGGTGGCCCACTGGAAAGTTAGAAGCTGTTAAACTGTAAAATCCTTCTTTAGCTTTTGTTTATGGTAAATTAATCTAGTATTGCCATTGTACAACTACAAATACTTAATACATTTTGCTCTCTGGTAACTGCTGTGTATGTGTGTGTGTTTCCATGTCAAAGAGTGTTTGTGTTGGTGTTAGTGGTGGTGTCAGTGCTGTGGATTCCTCTAGTTCAGGCCAGTCAGGGTGGGCAGCTCTTCATCTACATCCAATCCATCAGTATGTACCTGCAGCCTCCCATAACGGTCATCTTCCTTGCGGGATGCTTCTGGACACGGACCAATGAGAAGGTACATAACCGACCAAGCACTGAAGACCAATCATTTTGGTCTGGTTTCACAGATAGGGCTTATATTAAAATAGGATTAGGCCTTAGTTCAATTAGGACATTTAACTAGCTTTAATAAACGTGCCTTAAAAAAAAAACTAAACAAAAAAAAAACATTACTGGTGTGCATCTTGAGACAAAACAATGGCACTGACATATTTTGACATATTTCAGTGCAAGTTGCTTTCAGTTAAAACCGCTCAAACATGCATTTTAGTCTGGGACTAGCTTAAGCCTTGTCTGTGAAACCGGGGGTTTATCTCATAATTATAACTATGTCACAATTTAGACTCTTTATCTATCTACAAACCTGATTCCAAAAAAGTTGGGACACTGTACAAATTGTGAATAAAAACAGACTGCAATGATGTGGAAGTTTCAAATTTCAATATTTTATTCAGAATACAACATAGATGACATATCAAATGTTTAAACTGAGAAAATGTATCATTTTAAGGGGAAAATAAGTTGATTTTAAATTTCATGGCATCAACACATCTCGAAAAAGTTGGGACAAGGCCATGTTTCCCACTGTGTGGCATCCCCTCTTCTTTTTCTAACAGTCTGCAAACGTCTGGGGACTGAGGAGACAAGTTGCTCAAGTTTAGGAATAGGAATGTTGTCCCATTCTTGTCTAATACAGGCTTCTAGTTGCTCAACTGTCTTAGGTCTTCTTTGTCGCATCTTCCTCTTTATGATGTGCCAAATGTTTTCTATGGGTGAAAGATCTGGACTGCAGGCTGGCCATTTCAGTACCCGGATCCTACTTCTACGCAGCCATGATGTTGTAATTGATGCAGTATGTGGTCTGGCATTGTCATGTTGGAAAATGCAAGGTCTTCCTGAAAGAGAGACAGACGTCTGGATGGGAGCATATGTTGTTCTAGAACTTGGATATACCTTTCAGCATTGATGGTGCCTTTCCAGATGTGTAAGCTGCCCATGCCACACGCACTCATGCAACCCCATCCCATCAGAGATGCAGGCTTCTGAACTGAGCGCTGAGAACAACTTGGGTTGTCCTTGTCCTCTTTAGTCCGGATGACATGGCATCCCAGTTTTCCAAAAAGAACTTCAAATTTTGATTGGCCTGACCACAGAACAGTTTTCCACTTTGCCACAGTCCATTTTAAATGAGCCTTGGCCCAGAGAAAGCGCCTGCGCTTCTGGATCATGTTTAGATATGGCTTCTTTTTTGACCTATAGAGTTTTAGCCGGCAACGGCGAATGGCACGGTGGATTGTGTTCACCGACAATGTTTTCTGGAAGTATTCCTGAGCCCATGCTGTGATTTCCATTACAGTAGCATTCCTGTATGTGATGCAGTGCCGTCTAAGGGCCGAAGATCACGGGCATCCAGTATGGTTTTCCGGCCTTGACCCTTACGCACAGAGATTGTTCCAGATTCTCTGAATCTTTGGATGATATTATGCACTGTAGATGATGATAACTTCAAACTCTTTGCAGTTTTTCTCTGAGAAACTCCTTTCTGATATTGCTCCAGTATTTTTGGCCGCAGCATTGGGGGAATTGGTGATCCTCTGCCCATCTTGACTTCTGAGAGACACTGCCACTCTGAGAGGCTCTTTTTATACCCAATCATGTTGCCAGTTGACCTAATAAGTTGCAAATTGGCCCTCCAGCTGTTCCTTATATCTACATTTAACTTTTCCGGCCTCTTATTGCTACCTGTCCCAACTTTTTTGGAATGTGTAGCTCTCATGAAATCCAAAATGAGCCAATATTTGGCATGACACTTCAAAATGTCTCACTTTCAACATTTGATATGTTATCTATAGTCTATTGTGAATAAAATATTAGTTTATGAGATTTGTAAATTATTGCATTCCTTTTTTATTCACAATTTGTACAGTGTCCCAACTTTTTTGGAATCGGGTTTGTAATTTCTACTTTTATCTTATAATTATGACAGCATGTAATGTCAACTTTTTATCTCATGTTAAACTTTGTATCTCATAATTATAACAGTCACAATTTAGACACTTTATCTCATAATTTCTACTTTTATTGTATAATTAAAGAAAAAGATTACCTCATAATGTACTTCTCATAATTCCGACTGTCAATACATTTTTTATCTCATAATTATGACAATGTCATAATCTAGACTCTTTCTCATAATTTCTACTTTTTTGTCATGTCAACTTTTTATCTCACAATTATGACTTTTTATCTTATAATTATGACAGTATTTCATAATATCAACTTTTAATTTTGATTTAGCATCTCATAATTTCTAATTGTGTTATTATTATGACTTTTAATCTACTATGATTTACCAAAGCATGTTTTTCTTATTTGGCCGAAATGAGCTTCTATAATGTACTCTTCTGTCTAGTATATGAACTTTAGAAGGTTATATACAAACACACACACACACACACACACACACACATACACAGGTGCTGGTCATATAATTAGAATATCATAAAAAAGTTGATTTCACTAATTCCATTCAAAAAGTGAAACTTGTGTATTATATTCATTCATTACACACAGACTGATATATTTCAAATGTTTATTTCTTTTAATTTTGATGATTATAACTGACAACTAAGGAAAATCCCAATTTCAGTATCTCAGAAAATTAGAATATTGTGAAAAGGTTGAATATTGAAGACACCTGGTGCCACACTCTAATCAGCTAATGAACTCCTGCAAAGGCCTTTAAATGCTCTCTCAGTCTAGTTCTGTAGGCTACACAATCATGGGGAGACTGCTGACCTGACAGCTGTCCAAAAGACGACCATTGACACCTTGCACAAGGAGGGCAAGACACAAAAGGTCATTGCAAAAGAGGCTGGCTGTTCACAGAGCTCTGTCTCCAAGCACATTAAGAGAGGCGAAGGGAAGGAAAAGATGTGGTAGAAAAAAAGTGTACAAGCAATAGGGATAACCGCACCCTGGAGAGGATTGTGAAACAAAACCCATTCAAAAATGTGGGGGAGATTCACAAAGAGTGGACTGCAGCTGGAGTCAGTGCTTCAAGAACCACTACACTCAGACGTATGCAAGACATGGGTTTCAGCTGTCGCATTCCTTGAGTCAAGCCACTCTTGAACAACAGACAGCGTCAGAAGCGTCTCGCCTGGGCTAAAGACAAAAAGGACTGGACTGCTGCTGAGTGCTCCAAAGTTATGTTCTCTGATGAAAGGAAATCAGGGTCCCAGAGTCTGGAGGAAGAGAGGAGAGGCACACAATCCACGTTGCTTGAGGTCCAGTGTAAAGTTTCCACAGTCAGTGATGGTTTGGGGTGCCATGTCATCTGCTGGTGTTGGTCCACCGTGTTTTCTGAGGTCCAAGGTCAACGCAGCCGTATACCAGGAAGTTTTAGAGCATTTCATGCTTCCTGCTGCTGAACAACTTTATGGAGATGCAGATTTCATTTTCCAACAGGACTTGGCACCTGCACACAGTGCCAAAGCAACCAGTACCTGGTTTAAGGACCATGGTATCCCTGTTCTTAATTGGCCAGCAAACTCGCCTGACCCATAGAAAATCTATGGGCTATTGTGAAGAGGAAGATGCGATATGCCCGACCCAACACTGCAGAAGAGCTGAAGGCCACTATCAGAGCAACCTGGGCTCTCATAACACCTGAGCAGTGCCAGAGACTGATCGACTCCATGCCACGCCGCATTGCTGCAGTAATTCAGGCAAAAGGAGCCCCAGCTAAGTATTGAGTGCTGTACATGCTCATACTTCTCATGTTCATACTTTTCATTTGGCCAAGATTTCTAAAAAACCCTTTCTTTGTATTGGTCTTAAGTAATATTCAATTTTTCTGAGATACTGAATTTGGGATTTTCCTTAGTTGTCAGTTATAATCATCAAAATTAAAAGAAATAAACATTTGAAATATATCAGTCTGTGTGTAATGAATGAATATAATATACAAGGTTCACTTTTTGAATGGAATTAGTGAAATAAATCAACTTTTTGATGATATTCTAATTATATGACCAGCGTGTGTGTGTGTGTGTGTGTGTGTGTGTGTGTGTGTGTGTGTGTGTGTGTGTGTGTGTGTGCTACATTAACTAGGATGCACCTGGTCGTTTCTAAATCACTGATAGATCCCTATACAGCATTTCATATACAATGCATTCCTATTAGTTTCTGAGGATATATATATATATATATATAATCAATAAATGATAAACACATCAACTGTTTTTTTTTCTGTGATATTGGTGTAGGGTGCATTCTGGGGTCTGATAGTGGGCATGTTGGTGGGCTGTATAAGGATGATTCTGGATTTCGTCTATCCTACACCGCTGTGCTATGAGAGCGACACCAGGCCTGAAATAATCAAATATGTTCACTTCCTGTACTTCTCCATCATTCTCACTCTCCTCACAATCATCGTGGTGGTGTGTGTTAGTCTGGCTACAGACAAGCCCAAACCGGAGCAGGTAAACACACAAACACACTAACCCAGTTTGCAATTTCACAAAAAATATAATTTGCAGTCAGGAATGCCTTTTCATAAACCGTAAAAATACATGCACAACGAGGGCTTGTTATTTTGCAGATCAGTCGTTTGACGTGGTACACGCGCTTTGATCCTGTGAAAGAAAGCAAAGAGGTTGTGGCTTCAGATCTCTACACGATCGAAGGCACCACACAGAACACAGAAGACATGGAAAATGATGCATATCAAATGAAAGAAGGTGCTTTTTTCAATTCACATGATTTGATTTGAATTAAACAGAGACAGAGAAGTCTCGGTATGCTTTAGGATAAATAATACATGCAATGGTTTGCCAATGTGTTGTAAATTGTCAAGTTTATGCTGAGTTATTCTTAGTTTTAATAGTTCAGTTATCCAGCAGAGGGAGACAAAGTCGTTTGATATTTTTAAGGTGTTTGAATGAAATCTAGAAAAAGATATGTGAAAAATTTGAAGAACATGAAAAATATTTAAGCATACAATGACACCAAATTTGATGCTTTGTTGCATCATAATGTGTTATAATTATGAGAAGTTACAATTATGACATACTAAGTCAGTCTAGATAGCAGTCTAAATTATGACAATAAGTCATTATGATATGAAAGGTTGATCTCATAATTATGACTGACATAATTTGGACTTATGTCATAGAAAGTCAACTGTGACAAAAGTTGAAATTCTCATATTTTTTACTTTTAAGTCCAAAAAACATTGACATTTACATCACACTTAATATCTGAACGTCATTGCATTGCATAGAAATCACGTGACATCTGCGAACAAATGATGTTGGACCTTTTTTTTGTGCAATGTAATTCCTTTTTAAAAAGTGTCTAAATGCATTTGACAGGCGACATATAGTAAATGCTCTTAATACAGCATGTACATTCATGCACACTTGAGAAATGTTTAGTTTCAATCTGTTTACATGTGATTCTGAGCACTGTGTTTCTCACCAGACTCCTGTAGTTCTGTGTCCGGTGAAGCGGATTCCTCGAAACTGAAATCTGCTCTGTTCTGGATCTGTGGAATGGAGAAGCAGAAAGGAGAGAACCCCATGTCTCCTCTTCCAGAGACTCCGATATGTTCCCTTGAGGAAAAGCCCAGTATGAGACACTTGGTAAACGCCAATCTCATCGTCTGTATGTCATTTGCTGTGTTTCTCATCGCTTACTGGGCATAGTCACTTGTCCTTTATAATGGATTGTTTATTATGACTGGAGTGAAAGTAAATCTTCACTGAGTATGTCATTTATAATAGTATGCTTATTTATTCATTATCAATCATTTTGATAAAGATGTTAAATGACAGTTTAAAGGCAGGGTTGGCAATTTCAGAGAGGCTAGCAATAGCAAGTTAGCTTTGAGCAAAGCCTCAATGAGAGACCGTGTTAAATTACCCCATTGCTCAAAGCATTTAACATTACAATAATAAAGAACATAAACAACTTCCAGAGCGCTTCCTTGTACCTCTGCAGACTACAGCAGATTAATTTTGGTGTTGATAGTGTTAACAGCTCTGGGTACACTCTAAAAAAAGTTGGGTTGAAAATGGACAAACCCAGCAATTGGGTTGTTTTAACCCAGCGGTTGGGTTAAATGTTTGCTTAAAACAACCCAATCCCTGGGTTAAAACAACGCAATTGCTGGGTTTGTCCATTTTTAACCCAACTTGGGTTGTTTTTAACCCAGCATTTTTTAGAGTGTAGAACGTCACGGGTTGCCATCTCGTAATTACGGTTACGACATGGTGTGAACGCAGCATAAGCTCGTTGTTTTGGTTCAGAAGGAACTGTAAAAGGCGGCTGCTGTTTGTTTGTGGTGCTCAGTGAATGTATGACCTGTGATGTCTGCACGGAGGTATGCAAATGCATATTTTGGCAGGCAGGTAGGACATACTATCATTGCATTCAGACCGATCTTTTGGTCCTGAGACTTCCACAGAAAATACACTATATTGCCAAAAGTATTGGGACACCCCTCCAAATCATTGAATTCAGGTGTTCCAATCGCTGCCATGGCCACAGGTGTATAAAATCAAACACCTAGGCATGCACGTTTTAATATTTAGACCACTTCTGTTATTGATCATTATCAGATTGTGAAAAGTTTCAACCAGTAACAAAAAGTGTCCTTCCTTCCCTACATTTGACTAATATGCAAACTATTTTGTCCATGATGTTTCTATAAATTAAAGTGTTTTTAAAAAAAAAAAAAAAATACTTTGAGATCCATTTTGCTTCTGTAATCAAGCATTTTATTAGATACATATAATCAGAAAAAGTTTGTGTTGTGAAAAAATTAATTTTTACAACATTTGTTCATCTGAGGCACTGGAGAATGTGAAGAACAAGAATTCAGAGGCAGGAAATGTGCGCACAGATACACAAACAGAAGGGAGAAAAAAAAAAAAAATCAATATGTACAATTAAGAAAGCATATTAAAGAGAACATAACCACAGAAATAAAATACACATTCCCTCATGAAAGGAACGAATGACTTTTGGCTTTCTAGCTGACGGTTCCTGAGCTTGACTGATCCATATATCCTTTCTTTCACATTAATGTTGTCAGTGCTGTTTGTGCATCGCATACAACATGAAACAAACCCCTAAAGCTCTGCTACAGGATCATTTTAAAGAGCATCTTTGGTCGTTTTGAGAATGAACTAATTCATAATCGTATGTGCAGGTTTTTTTAGTGGATCAAAAACTGTGGATGGATAAATTGATATTGTTATCCTCCACTAAAAAAACCCCTGTGAAACACAATTACAATTTAAATGAATAAACGAATAGAAAACTGGGTAACACTTTATTTTAAGGTGACGCAGTTACACGTTACTACATGTACTTACTATAGTAATAACAGTAAATGATGCATAATTACAATGCATAAGTACATGGTTAATTAATATTAGTCATTACTTATTTGAGTAAGTACTATGTAACTGCGTCGCTTTAAAATAAAGAGTAACCGTAAACTGACTATAATGCCGAATCAGTATTGCACCCCAGGAAAAATACTTAAAAAACAAAAATCACAAGTATCAAATGAATTGTGTCTAAGCATTATTTTTCTTCTTTTTTTTTTTTCTTTTTTCTCAATTTTACACAAAAAGTATTAAAAGGAACAATACAAATAAATTGGAGTAAATGACATTCACCATGATAACCAACATAAACATGAAGTGTGTGGAAGATCCGCCACACAAACTCAGTGATTTGGTACGCTTTTTCAAGGCACATATATAACGCTTGTTACACAAAACTCAGAGACATTCATATTTGATTAGAACCCAAATCAGCTTTATGCCATTTGTGAATGAAATCAAGATCGTAGAGCATGTTAATATGTGCGTACTGATTTCTTCCTGGCTTGGTTACAATGTGCCAGCATTGTGAGGACAGGGAGACTCCGGGAGTGTTTTTGTTTCTTGTATTTTGTGTAAATTGACTGTTTTCTGTAGGGGCTGAAGGTTAAAGTGGCTATGTTCGGAATAGCATACTACTATACTACTTTCTGTATGCTTAGAATATACCCAGATGACCTACTATATTTGCACACTGTGCTGGGTACCGTATCCCACAATGCAACGCATCAACTTGACCTTCCATTTCCAGTGTGACGTTTGAACTAGAAGCAACTGTTATGACTCATTGGTCGCGTTTCCAGAAGTTTTATTTAAACTTGAAGAATGCTTAATAACTATATTTATTCATGAGGTAACCGGTATATAAAGAGGTCATGTGACAATGTTTATGTTATATTGGATACTTTCACATCCTTAAAATTGGTAGGAATATACGGTGCAGTATGCTAGTATTCCATTACGAACATAGCTTTCGATTGGCTGTGTGAAGAGTGGACGCCGCCCACCTCACAGGGCAGTGTTTTCTGATTGGTGTTCATCTTCTGAGAGTGATTCCACGGTTTTATCCTCCTCAAGCTCCGGGACAAGATCCAGCCCTGGTCCCGTAAAAGATCTCTCCTCTCCATCTGTGCAATCGAAACGCAAAATACATTTTATTATCTTTGCACCAAAAATAAACATCATAAAACTTGCCCTTGAGGGAAAATAATACTTGTGAAACCTTGAATGTATTTTGGATATCAAAATGCATATTATTAACATCAATTATTAATATAATTTTATTCAGTGATAACGTTATGAAATGAATGTTTTTAGTTGTGATATAGCCATTTGTATTTAACCAATAACAATACTAATATTATACATCATTAATATCCAAACATGCTAAAATATATGCTACTATTCAAAAGTTTGGGGTCAGTTAGATCGGTCTCTTCTGCTCATCAAGGATTCATTTATTTGATCAAAAATACTGAAATATTATTACAATATAAAATATCTATTTTATATTTGAATATCTGTTCAAATGTAATTTATTCCTGTGATCAAAGCTGTATTTTCAGCATCATTACTCCAGTCTTCAGTGTCACATGATCCTTCAGATTTGATGCTCAAGAAACGTTTCTTATCAGTGTTAAAAAGTTATATTTAATATTTGTGTGTAAACTGTGATACATTTCTGAAACAGAAATCTTTTGTATTCTTGCATTAAGTCAATTAAATTAGTCCTTGCTGAATAAATGCAATTTCAGCAAAAAAAACAAATGACCCCAAACTTTAAAACAGTAGATTATTAAAGCATTAAAAGATTCAATAATGTTAAATAACAGTATCTATGGCACAGCTGACATTCACCCTGCAGAAGCAGCTGAGGTTCATGGGTAAGGAGTTACAGGTTTAGTTGCTGGTATTCTCTCTAAACACTGGTTAGGCAGGTTGTCATGCAGGTTAACTTGCTGTTAGTCAGGTTAAACAGGCACCAGGCACACACACAGACTGAGCTCAGAAAACATCGACGGGTACACCCAGAGTTCTTACCATCGCCTGCCACTCAAACCACACCTCACAGGCAGAAGATCACACATCTGTAACAGTGCAACAACGTCACAACATGTTCAAAGGATCAACCACCAGCAAAGTGAAGCCAATCATCATTCAGATGGCTGTGCAGTCACAATCGAATGACCTTTTAAAGTCAACATGAAGCACTGTCTGCAACCCCATTTAACTTCTATAATGCGTCAAAATAATTGGATTATGCAGTTACAAATAAACTGTACGGTTCAAAAGTTACTTTGGAATAATTAAAGGTCCAGTATGTAATAGGGGCAGCTAGCGGTTAAAATGGGTACCTGCAGTCCAATTTCAAAATATCTGAGAAGCTGCTCACCGCAGAGCAAATGGGTGGAGCTTATGCCTAGCTCCTCCTTGTTAGACATCCAGCAAGGAGGCGTGAATGTAATTTGGGCCTAATGGGTGGAGCTACAATATCCAACCACACCCTAACCCTACCTACAACTATCCCTCCACCCCATTAGATGTCCAGAGAGGTCTAGCTGGACTATTCCCACCCAATTGGACCTCCAGAGAGGTGGAGCTGGATGTCATTTGACTCTGCAGTGAGCACCACTTGAAATATTTGACGCGGGTTGCCAGATTGAGACACGCAACAGGAGCGAGCGCAATGGACAATGGAAGGCGACAAGCCTTATGCTGCGTTCCAGATAGATCGGACTTTCTCCTCCTAGGAAATCTAGGAAAGGCACTCAAAGTCGGACATTCGGCGCATGATACATCGATCAACACAGACCTCAGCGAGATGCGTCATTTGACGTCACTTGGCGCGTCCTGCTTCCAATGAATATGAACGTAAAAACAAACTTTAACATTAGACATTAAGTTCATTTAGTGTTACCTTCGTTTCTGATTTTCGTCAGCTGTTTCCAAAGCGATTTTATGTTATTTTTATTCTGTTTTTCCATAATTGACACAAAAACACAATATGCTCTCGTCATGGCGACATTATGTGGTCAACATGTTCCAGTGATTGACTGGAACTCTGAACTGAGGTCTGAAGTGGGACATTTAATTTGGGATATTCCCTCGTTT